>JBAIAC010000333.1:0-127606 GCA_037349315.1 Chelydra serpentina
AGCCCAGCCCCCAGCCAGGGGCCCCAGACCTCCCCAAAGCCCAGACCCCCAGCCAGGGGCCTCCAGACCCCCCCCCCAGAGCCCACACCCCCCCCAGCCAGGGCCCTAGACCCCCCCAGAGCCCACACCCCCCAGCCAGGGGCCCCAGACCCCCCAGAGCACAGCCACCCCCCACAGCGCCCAGCCACCCCCCTCAGAGCCCAGACCCCGAGCCAGGGGCCCCAGACCCCCCAAGAGCCCAGACCGCAGCCAGGGGCCCCAGACCAACCCCAGAGTCCAGACACCCAGCCAGGGGCCCCAGACGCCCTCCCAGAGCCCTGACACCCAGCCAGGGGCCCCAGTCCCCGCCCCACAGAGCCCAGCGCCCCAGCCAGGGGCCCCAGACCCCCCCCGAGCCCAGACCCCCAAGCCAGGGGCCCCAGACCCCCCACAGAGCCCAGCCCCCAAGCCAGGGGCCCCAGACCACCCCCCAGAGCACAGCGCCCCAGCCAGGGACCCCAGACCCACCCCCCCAGAACACAGCCCCTCAGCCACGGGCCCCAGATGGCCGCAGAGCCCCCCCCCCCAGAGCCCAGACCCCCAGCCAGGGGCCCCAGACCCCCCCCCCAGAGCCCAGCCCCCAGCCAGGGGCCCCAGACCCCCGCAGAGCCCAGCCCCCCCCCCAGAGCCCAGCCACCCCCCGCAGAGCCCAGATCCTCGGCCAGGGGCCCCAGACCCACAAAGAGCCCAGACCCCCAGCCAGGGGCCCCAGACCCGCCCAGAGCCCAGACCTCCAGCCAGGGGCCCCAGACCGGCCCAGAGCCCAGACCTCCAGCCAGGGGCCCCAGACCCCACCCCAGAGCCCAGACCCCCAGCCAGGGGCCCAGACCCCCCCCAGAGCCCAGCCCCCAGCCAGGGGCCCCAGACCCCCCCCAGAGCCCAGCCCCCAGCCAGGGGCCCCCGACCCCCCCCAGAGCCCAGACCCCCAGCCAGGGGCCCCAGACCCCCCCAGAGCCCACACTCCCAGCCAGGGGCCCCAGACCCCCCTAGAGCACAGCCCCCAGCCAGGGACCCCAGATCCCACCAGAGCCCCGACCCCCAGCCAGGGGCCCCAGACGCCCCCCAGAGCCCAGACCCCCAGCCAGGGGCCCCAGACCCCCCCAGAGCACAGCCCCCAGCCAGGGACCCCAGATCCCACCAGAGCCCAGACCCCCAGCCAGGGGCCCCAGACCCCCCCCAGAGCCCAGACCCCCAGCCAGGGGCCCCAGACCCCCCCCCAGCCCAGCCAACCCCCACAGAGCCCAGCCACCCCCCACAGAGCCCAGACCCCCAGCCAGAGGCCCCAGACCCCCCACAGAGCCCCGACCCCCAGCCAGGGGCCCCAGACCCCCCCCCAGAGCCCAGCCCCCAGCCAGGGGCCCTAGACCCCCCCCAGAGCCCACACCCCCCAGCCAGGGGCCCCAGACCCCCCCCAGAGCCCACACCCCCCAGCAAGGGGCCCCAGACCCCCCACAAAGCCCCCGACCCCCAGCCAGGGGCCCCAGACCCCCCCCCAGAGCCCAGCCCCCAGCCAGTGGCCCCAGACCCCCCACAGAGCCCCGACCCCCAGCCAGGGGCCCCAGACCCTCCCCAGAGCCCAGCCCCCAGCCAGGGGCCCCAGACCCCCCCCGAGCCCAGACCCCCAAGCCAGGGGCCCCAGACCCCCCACAGAGCCAGCCCCCAAGCCAGGGGCCCCAGACCACCCCCCCAGAGCACAGCCCCCCAGCCAGGGACCCCAGACGGCCGCAGAGCCCCCCCCCAGAGCCCAGACCCTCAGCCAGGGGCCCCTAGACCCCCGCAGAGCCCAGCCACCCCCCTCAGAGCACAGCCACCCCCCCCCAGAGCCCAGACCCCCAGCCAGGGGCCCCCAGACCCCCCTCCAGAGCCCAGACCCCCAGCCAGGGGCCCTAGACCCCCGCAAAGCCCAGCCACCCCCCTCAGAGCACAGCCACCCCCCCCCCACAGAGCCCAGACCCCCAGCCAGGGGCCCCAGACCCCCCCCAGAGCCCAGCCAACCCCCACAGAGCCCAGACCCCCAGCCAGAGGCCCCAGACACCCCACAGAGCCCCGACCCCCATCCAGGGGCCCCAGACCCCCCCCAGAGCCCAGCCCCCAGCCAGGGGCCCTAGACACCCCCCCAGAGCCCACACCCCCCAGCCAGGGGGCCCCAGACCCCTCCCAGAGCCCACACCCCGCAGCAAGGGGCCCCAGACCCACCCCCAGAGCCCAGACCCCCAGCCAGGGGCCCCAGACCACCCCCAGAGCCCAGCCCCTAGCCAGGGGCCCCAGAACCCCCCAAACCCCAGCCCCCAGCCAGGGGCCCCAGACCTCCCCAGAGCCCAGACCCCCAGGCCAGGGGCTCCAGACCCCCCCCAGAGCCCACACCCCCCCAGCCAGGGCCCCAGACCCCCCCAGAGCCCACACCCCGCAGCCAGGAGCCCCAGACCCCCCCAGAGCCCAGCCACCCCCCACAGCGCCCAACCACCCCCCTCAGAGCCGAGACCCCGAGCCAGGGGCCCCAGACCCCCCAAGAGCCCAGCGCCCCAGCCAGGGGCCCCAGACCCCCCCAGAGCCCAGACCCCCAGCCAGGGGCCCCAGAGCCCCCCCGAGCCCAGACCCCCAAGCCAGGGGCCCCAGACCCCCACAGAGCCCAGCCCCCAAGCCAGGGGCCCCAGACCACCCCCCCAGAGCACAGCCCCCCAGCCAGGGACCCCAGACCCCCCCCCCAGAGCACAGCCCCCCAGCCACGGGCCCAGACGGCCGCAGAGCCCCCCCCAGAGCCCAGACCCCCAGCCAGGGGCCCCAGACACCCCCAGAGCCGAGACCCCCAGCCAGGGGCCCCAGACCCCTGCAGAGCCCAGTCACCCCCCCCCCAGAGCCCAACCACCCCCTCCAGAGCCCAGACCCTCAGCCAGGGGCCCCAGACCCCACCCCAGAGCCCAGACCCCCCCAGAGCCCAGACCCCCCCAGAGCCCAGACCCCCAGCCAGGGGCCCCCAACCCCCCCCCCCCAGAGCGCAGACCCTCAGCCAGGGGCCCAGACCCCCCAGAACCCAGCCACCCCCCACAGCGCCCAGCCACCCCCCTCAGAGCCCAGACCCCCAGCCAGGGGCCCCAGACCCCCACAGAGCCCAGACCCCCAGCCAGGGGCCCCAGACCACCCCCAGGGGCGAGCCCCTAGCCAGGGGCCCCAGAACCCCCCAGAGCCCAGCCCCCAGCCAGGGGCCCCAGACCTCCCCATAGCCCAGACCCCCAGCCAGGGGCCCCAGACCCCCCCCAGAGCCCACACCCCCCCAGCCAGGGCCCCAGACCCCCCCCAGAGCCCACACCCCCCAGCCAGGGGCACCAGACCCCCCCAGAGCCCAGCCACCCCCCACAGCGCCCAGCCACCCCCCTCAGAGCCCAGACCCCGAGCCAGGGGCCCCAGATCCCCCAAGAGCCCAGACCCCCAGCCAGCGGCCCCAGACCACCCCCAGAGTCCAGACACCCAGCCAGGGCCCCAGACGCCCCCCCAGAGCCCAGACCCCCAGCCAGGGGTCCCAGACGCGGCCCCCCAGAGCCCAGCGCCGCAGCCAGGGGCCCCAGCCCCCCCCAGAGCCCAGCCCTCCAGCCAGGGGCCCCAGACCCCCCCCGAGCCCAGACCCCCAAGCCAGGGGCCCCAGACCCCCCACAGAGCCCAGCCCCCAAGCCAGGGGCTCGAGACCACCCCCCCAGAGCACAGCCCCCCAGCCAGGGACCCCCCCAGAGCACAGCCCCCCAGCCACGGGCCCCAGACGGCCGCAGAGCCCCCCCCCCGGAGCCCAGACCCCCAGCCAGGGGCCCCAGACCCCCCCCAGAGCCCAGCCCCCAGCCAGGGGCCCCAGACCCACAAAGAGCCCAGACCCCCAGCCAGGGGCCCCAGACCCGCCCAGAGCCCAGACCTCCAGCCAGGGGCCCCAGACCCCATTACTCCAGCCAGGGGCCCCAGACCCCACCCCAGAGCCCAGACCCCAGCCAGGGGCCCAGACCCCCCCCAGAGCCCAGACCCCCAGCCAGGGGCCCCGACCCCCCCCCCCAGAGCCTAGCGCTGCAGCCAGGGGCCCCAGCCCCCCGGCCAGGGGCCCCAGACCCCCCCCGAGCCCAGCCCCCCAAGCCAGGGGCCGCAGACCCCCCACAGAGCCCAGCCCCCAAGCCAGGGGCCCCAGACCACCCCCCCAGAGCCCAGACCCCCAGCCAGAGACCCCATACCCCCCCCAGAGCCCAGACCCCCAGCCAGGGGCCCCCGACCCCCCCCCCCCAGAGCCTAGCGCTGCAGCCAGGGGCCCCAGCCCCCCGGCCAGGGGCCCCAGACCCCCCCCAGCCCAGCCCCCAAGCCAGGGGCCGCAGACCCCCCACAGAGCCCAGCCCCCAAGCCAGGGGCCCCAGACCACCCCCCCAGAGCCCAGACCCCCAGCCAGGGGCCCCAGACCCCCCCCAGAGCCCAGCCCCCCAACCAGGGGCCCCAGACCCCCGCAGAGCCCAGCCACCCGCCCCCAGAAGCCCACCCCCCCCCAGAGCCCAGACCCTCAGCCAGGGGCCCCAGACCCACAAAGAGCCCAGACCCCCAGCCAGGGGCCCCAGACCCGCCCAGAGCCCAGACCTCCAGCCAGGGGCCCCAGACCCCACCCCAGAGCCCAGGCCCCAGCCAGGGGCCCCAGACCCCCCCAGAGCCCAGACCCCCAGCCAGGGGCCCCCGACCCCCCCCACAGAGCCCAGACCCTCAGCCAGGGGCCCCAGACCCGCCGAGAGCCGAAACCCCCAGCCAGGGGCCCCAGACCCACCCAGAGCCCAGACCTCCAGCAGGGGCCCCAGACCCCCCCAGAGCCCCGACCCCGAACCAAGGGCCCAGACCCACCCAGAGCCCAGACCCCCTCCGAGCCCAGAACCCGAGCCAGGGGCCCCAGACCCCCCCAGAGCCCAGACCCCCTCAGAGCCCAGGACCCGAGCCAGGGGCCCCAACCCCCCTCCAGAGCCCAGACCCCCAGCCAGGGGAACCCGACCCACCCCAGAGCCCAGACCCCCAGCCAGGGGCCCCAGACCCAACCAGAGCCCAGCCCCCAGCCAGGGGCCCAAGATGCCCCCAGAGCCCAGACCGCCAGACAGGGGCCCCAGACCCCCCAGAGCCCAGACCACCAGCCAGGGGCCCCAGACCACCCCCAGAGCCCAGCCAACCCCCACAGAGCCCAGCCACCCCCCACAGAGCTCAGACCCCCAGCCAGGGGGCCCCAGACCCCCCCCCAGAGCCCAGCCCCCCAGCCCAGGGGCCCCAGACCCCCGCAGAGCCCAGCCCCCCCCCAGAGCCCAGCCACCCCCCGCAGAGCCCAGATCCTCGGCCAGGGGCCCCAGACCCACAAAGAGCCCAGACCCCCAGCCAGGGGCCCCAGACCCGCCCAGAGCCCAGACCTCCAGCCAGGGGCCCCAGACCCGCCCAGAGCCCAGACCTCCAGCCAGGGGCCCCAGACCCCACCCCAGAGCCCAGACCCCAGCCAGGGGCCCCAGACCCCCCCAGAGCCCAGACCCCCCCAGAGCCCAGACCCCCAGCCAGGGGCCCCAGACCCCCCCAGAGCCCAGCCCCCAGCCAGGGGCCCCCGACCCCCCCCCCAGAGCCCAGACCCCCAGCCAGGGGCCCCAGACCCCCCCAGAGCCCACACTCCCAGCCAGGGGCCCCAGACCCCCCTAGAGCACAGCCCCCAGCCAGGGACCCCAGATCCCAACAGAGCCCAGACCCCCAGCCAGGGGCCCCAGACGCCCCCCAGAGCCCAGACCCCCAGCCAGGGGCCCCAGACCCACCCAGAGCACAGCCCCCAGCCAGGGACCCCAGATCCCACCAGAGCCCAGACCCCCAGCCAGGGGCCCCAGACCCCCCCCCCCAGAGCCCAGACCCCCAGCCAGGGGCCCCAGATCCCCCCCCAGCCCAGCCAACCCCCACAGAGCCCAGCCACCCCCCACAGAGCCCAGACCCCCAGCCAGAGGCCCCAGACCCCCCACAGAGCCCCGACCCCCAGCCAGGGGCCCCAGACCCCCCCCCAGAGCCCAGCCTCCAGCCAGGGGCCCTAGACCCCCCCCAGAGCCCAAACCCCCCAGCCAGGGGCCCCAGACCCCCCCCAGAGCCCACACCCCCCAGCAAGGGGCCCCAGACCCCCCACAGAGCCCCGACCCCCAGCCAGGGGCCCCAGACCCCTCCCAGAGCCCAGCCCCCAGCCAGTGGCCCCAGACCCCCCACAGAGCCCCGACCCCCAGCCAGGGGCCCCCCAGACCCCCCCCAGAGCCTAGCCCCCAGCCAGGGGCCCCAGACCACCCCCGAGCCCAGACCCCCAAGCCAGGGGCCCCAGACCCCCCACAGAGCCCAGCCCCCAAGCCAGGGGCCCCAGACCACCCCCCCAGAGCACAGCCCCCCCAGCCAGGGACCCCAGACGGCCGCAGAGCCCCCCCCCAGAGCCCAGACCCCCAGCCAGGGGCCCTAGACCCCCGCAGAGCCCAGCCACCCCCCTCAGAGCACAGCCACCCCCCCCAGAGCCCAGACCCCCAGCCAGAGGCCCCAGACCCCCCTCCAGAGCCCAGACCCCCAGCCAGGGGCCCTAGAACCCCGCAGAGCCCAGCCACCCCCCTCAGAGCACAGCCACCCCCCCCCAGAGCCCAGACCCCCAGCCAGGGGCCCCAGACCCCCCCCCAGAGCCCAGCCAACCCCCACAGAGCCCAGACCCCCAGCCAGAGGCCCCAGACACCCCACAGAGCCCCGACCCCCATCCAGGGGCCCCAGACCCCCCCCAGAGCCCTGCCCCCAGCCAGGGGCCCTAGACCCCCCCCCAGAGCCCACACCCCCCAGCCAGGGGCCCCAGACCCCTCCCAGAGCCCACACCCCGCAGCAAGGGGCCCCAGACACCCCCCCAGAGCCCAGACCCCCAGCCAGGGGCCCCAGACCACCCCCAGAGCCCAGCCCCTAGCCAGGGGCCCCAGAACCCCCAGACCCCAGCCCCCAGCCAGGGGCCCCAGACCTCCCCAGAGCCCAGACCCCCAGCCAGGGGCTCCAGACCCCCCCCCCCCAGAGCCCACACACCCCCAGCCAGGGCCCCAGACCCCCCCAGAGCCCACACCCCCCAGCCAGGAGCCCCAGACCCCCCCCACAGCCCAGCCACCCCCCACAGCGCCCAACCACCCCCCTCAGAGCCGAGACCCCGAGCCAGGGGCCCCAGATCCCCCAAGAGCCCAGCGCCCCAGCCAGGGGCCCCAGACCCCCCCAGAGCCCAGACCCCCAGCCAGGGGCCCCAGACCCCCCCCCGAGCCCAGACCCCCAAGCCAGGGGCCCCAGACCCCCACAGAGCACAGCCCCCAAGCCAGGGGCCCCAGACCACCCCCCCAGAGCACAGCCCCCCAGCCAGGGACCCCAGACCCCCCCCCAGAGCACAGCCCCCCAGCCACGGGCCCCAGACGGCCGCAGAACCCCCCCCCAGAGCCCAGACCCCCAGCCAGGGGCCCCAGACACCCCCAGAGCCGAGACCCCCAGCCAGGGGCCCCAGACCCCTGCAGAGCCCAGTCACCCCCCCCCCCAGAGCCCAACCACCCCCTCCAGAGCCCAGACCCTCAGCCAGGGGCCCCAGACCCCATCCCAGAGCCCAGACCCCCCCAGAGCCCAGACCCCCCAGAGCCCAGACCCCCAGCCAGGTGCCCCCAACCCCCCCCCCCAGAGCGCAGACCCTCAGCCAGGGGCCCCAGACCCCCCCAGAACCCAGCCACCCCCCACAGCGCCCAGCCACCCCCCTCAGAGCCCAGACCCCCAGCCAGGGGCCCCAGACCCCCACAGAGCCCAGACCCCCAGCCAGGGGCCCCAGACCACCCCCAGGGCCGAGCCCCTAGCCAGGGGCCCCAGAACCCCCCCCGGAGCCCAGCCCCCAGCCAGGGGCCCCAGACCTCCCCGTAGCCCAGACCCCCAGCCAGGGGCCCCAGACCCCCCCCAGAGCCCACACCCCCCCAGCCAGGGCCCCAGACCCCCCCCAGAGCCACACCCCCCAGCCAGGGGCCCCAGACCCCCCCAGAGCCCAGCCACCCCCGACAGCGCCCAGCCACCCCCTCAGAGCCCAGACCCCGAGCCAGGGGCCCCAGATCCCCCCAAGAGCCCAGACCCCCAGCCAGCGGCCCCAGACCACCCCCAGAGTCCAGACACCCAGCCAGGGGCCCCAGACGCCCCCCCCAGAGCCCAGACCCCCAGCCAGGGGTCCCAGACGCGGCCCCCCAGAGCCCAGCGCCGCAGCCAGGGGCCCCAGACCCCCCCAGAGCCCAGCCCCCCAGCCAGGGGCCCCAGACCCCCCCCGAGCCCAGACCCCCAAGCCAGGGGCCCCAGAACCCCCACAGAGCCCAGCACCCAAGCCAGGGCCCGAGACCACCCCCCCAGAGCACAGCCCCCCAGCCAGGGACCCCCCCCAGAGCACAGCCCCCCAGCCACGGGCCCCAGACGGCCGCAGAGCCCCCCCCCGAGCCCAGACCCCCAGCCAGGGGCCCCAGACCCCCCCCAGAGCCCAGCCCCCCAGCCAGGGGCCCCAGACCCACAAAGAGCCCAGACCCCCAGCCAGGGGCCCCAGACCCGCCAAGAGCCCAGACCTCCAGCCAGGGGCCCCAGACCCGCCCAGAGGCCATTACTCCAGCCAGGGGCCCCAGACCCCACCCCAGAGCCCAGACCCCAGCCAGGGGCCCCAGACCCCCCCAGAGCCCAGACCTCCCCAGAGCCCAGACCCCCAGCCAGGGGCCCCCGACCCCCCCCACAGAGCCCAGACCCCTCAGCCAGGGGCCCCAGACCCGCCGAGAGCCCAAACCCCCAGCCAGGGGCCCCAGACCCACCCAGAGCCCAGACCTCCAGCCAGGGGCCCCAGACCCCCCCAGAGCCCCGACCCCGAACCAGGGGCCCCAGACCCACCCAGAGCCCAGACCCCCTCCGAGCCCAGGACCCGAGCCAGGGGCCCCAACCCCCCTCCAGAGCCAGACCCCCAGCCAGGGGCCCCAGACCCAACCAGAGCCCAGCCCCCAGCCAGGGGCCCAAGATGCCCCCAGAGCCCAGACCCCCAGACAGGGGCCCCAGACCTCCCCTGAGCCCAGAGCCCCAGCCAGGGGCCCCAGACCCCCCAGAGCCCAGACCACCAGCCAGGGGCCCCAGACCACCCCCAGAGCCCAGCCAACCCCCACAGAGCCCAGCCACCCCCCACAGAGCTCAGACCCCCAGCCAGAGGCCCCAGACCCCCCACAGAGCCCCCGACCCCCATCCAGGGGCCCCAGACCCCCCCCCCATAGCCCAGCCCCCAGCCAGGGGCCCTAGACCCCCCCCAGAGCCCACACCCCCCAGCCAGGGGACCCAGACCCCCCCCAGAGGCCAGCCCCCCAGCCAGGTGCCCCAGACCCCCCGCAGAGCCCAGACACCCCCCCCCACAGCACCCAGCCACCCCCCCCAGAGCCCTGCCCCCCAGCCAGGGGCCCCAGACCCCCCAAGAGCCCAGAGCCCCTGCCAGGGGCCCCAGACCTCCCCCAGAGCCCAGCCCCCACTCAGAGCCCAGCCACCCCCCACAGAGCCCAGACCACCAGCCAGGGGCCCCAGCCACCCCCCCAGAGCCCAGACCCCCCCAGCCAGGGGCCCCAGACCCCCCCCAGACCCCAGACCCCCAAGGCAGGGGCCCCAGACTCACCACAGAGCCCAGACCCCCCAGCCAGGGGCCCCAGACCCCCCCCAGAGCCCACACCCCCCAGCCAGGGGCCCCAGACACCCCTATAGCCCAACACCCCCCAGACAGGGGCCCCAGACCCCCCCCAGAGCCCACACCCACCAGCCAGGGGCCCCAGACCCCAGCCAGGGGCCCCAGACCCCCCCCCAGAGCCCAGACCCCCAGCCAGGGGCCCCAGACCCCCCCCAGAACCCAGACCTCCAGCCAGGGGCCCCAGACCCCCGCCAGAGCCCACACCCCCCCAGCCAGGGCCCCAGACCCCCCCCAGAGCCCACACCCCACAGCCAGGGGCCCCAGACCCCCCCAGAGCCCAGCCACCCCCCACAGCGCCCAGCCACCCCCCTCAGAGCCCAGAGCCCGAGCCAGGGACCCCAGACCCCCCAAGAGCCCAGACACCCAGCCAGGGGCCCCAGACGCCCCCCCAGAGCCCAGACCCCCAGCCAGGGGCCCCAGTCCCCACCCCACAGAGCCCAGCGCCCCAGCCAGGGGCCCCAGCCCCCCCCAGAGCCCAGCCCCCCAGCCAGGGGCCCCAGACCCCCCCCGAGCCCAGACCCCCAAGCCAGGGGCCCCAGACCCCCCCCACAGAGCACAGCCCGCAAGCCAGTGGCCCCAGACCACCCCCCCAGAGCACAGTCCCCCAGTCAGGGACCCCAGACCCCCCCCCCAGAGCACAGCCCCCCTGCCACGGGCCCCAGACGGCCGCAGAGCCCCCCCCCCAGAGCCCAGACCCCCAGCCAGGGGCCCCAGACCCCCCTCAGAGCCCAGCCCCCCAGCCAGGGGCCCCAGACCCCCGCAGATCCCAGCCGCCCCCCCCCAGAGCCCAGCCACCCCCCACAGAGCCCAGACCCTCAGCCAGGGGCCCCAGACCCACAAAGAGCCCAGACCCCCAGCCAGGGGCCCAGACCCGCCCAGAGCCCAGACCTCCAGCCAGGGGCCCCAGACCCGCCCAGAGCCCAGACCTCCAGCCAGGGGCCCCAGACCCCACCCCAGAGCCCAGACCCCAGCCAGGGGCCCCAGACCCCCCCCAGAGCCCAGACCGCCAGCCAGGGGCCCCCGACCCCCCCCAGAGCCCAGAGCCCCAGCCAGGGGCCCCAGACCCACCCAGAGCCCAGACTCCCAGCCAGGGGCCCCAGACGCCCCCAGAGCCCAGACCCCCAGCCAGGGGCCCCAGACCCCCCCCCCCCGAGCCCAGCCCACCCACACAGAGCCCAGCCACCCCCCACAGAGTCCAGACCACCAGCCAGAGGCCCCAGACCCCCCACAGAGCCCCGACCCCCAGCCAGGGGCCCCAGACCCCCCCAGAGCCCAGCCCCCAGCCAGGGGCCCTAGACCCCCCCCAGAGCCCACACCCCCCACAGCGCCCAGCCACCCCCCTCAGAGCCCAGACCCCGAGCCAGGGACCCCAGACCCCCCAAGAGCCCAGACACCCAGCCAGGGGCCCCAGACGCCCCCCCAGAGCCCAGACCCCCAGCCAGGGGCCCCAGTCCCCGCCCCACAGAGCCCAGACCCCCAAGCCAGGGGCCCCAGACCCCCCCCACAGAGCTCAGCCCGCAAGCCAGTGGCCCCAGACCACCCCCCCAGAGCACAGTCCCCCAGTCAGGGACCCCAGACCCCCCCCCAGAGCACAGCCCCCCAGCCACGGGCCCCAGACGGCCGCAGAGCCCCCCCCCAGAGCCCAGAACCCCAGCCAGGGGCCCCAGACCCCCCTCAGAGCCCAGCCCCCCAGCCAGGGGCCCCAGACCCCCGCAGATCCCAGACACCCCCCCCCAGAGCCCAGCCACCCCCCACAGAGCCCAGACCCCCAGCCAGGGGCCCCAGACCCGCCCAGAGCCCAGACCTCCAGCCAGGGGCCCCAGACCCGCCCAGAGCCCAGACCTCCAGCCAGGGGCCCCAGACCCCACCCCAGAGCCCAGACCCCAGCCAGGGGCCCCAGACCCCCCCCAGAGCCCAGACCGCCAGCCAGGGGCCCCCGACCCCCCCCCAGAGCCCAGAGCCCCAGCCAGGGGCCCCAGACCCACCCAGAGCCCAGACTCCCAGCCAGGGGCCCCAGACGCCCCCAGAGCCCAGACCCCCAGCCAGGGGCCCCAGACCCCCCCCCGAGCCAGCCCACCCACACAGAGCCCAGCCACCCCCCACAGAGTCCAGACCACCAGCCAGAGGCCCCAGACCCCCCACAGAGCCCCGACTCCCAGCCAGGGGCCCCAGACCCCCCCAGAGCCCAGCCCCCAGCCAGGGGCCCTCGACCCCCCCCAGAGCCCACACCCCCCAGCCAGGGGCCCCAGACCCCCCCCCAGAGCCCACACCCCCCAGCAAGGGGCCCCAGACCCCGCCCCAGAGCCCAGACCCCCAGCCAGGGGCCCCAGACCCCCCCAGAGCCCAGACCCTCAGCCAGGGGCCCCAGACCCCCCCCAGAGCCCAGACCCCCAGCCAGGGGCCCCAGACCACCCCCAGAGCCCAGCCCCTAGCCAGGGGCTCCAGAACCCCCCAGAGCCCAGCCCCCAGCCAGGGGCCCCAGACCTCCCCAGAGCCCAGACCCCCAGCCAGGGGCTCCAGACCCCCCCCCCCAGAGCCCACACCCCCCCAGCCAGGGCCCCAGACCCCCCCAGAGCCCACACCCCCCAGCCAGGGTCCCCAGACCCCCCCAGAGCCCAGCCACCCCCCACAGCGCCCAGCCACCCCCCTCAGAGCCCAGACCCCGAGCCAGGGGCTCCAGACCCCCCAAGAGCCCAGACCCCAGCAAGGGGCCCCAGACCACCCGCAGAGTCCAGACACACAGCCAGGGGCCCCAGACGCCCCCCCAGAGCCCAGACCCCCAGCCAGGGGCCCCAGTCCCCGCCCCACAGAGCCCAGCGCCCCAGCCAGGGGCCCCAGCCCCCCCCAGAGCCCAGCCCCCCAGCCAGGGGCCCCAGACCCCCTCCGAGCCCAGACCCCCAAGCCAGGGGCCCCAGACCCCCCACAGTGCCCAGCCCCCAAGCCAGGGGCCCCAGACCACCCCCCCAGAGCACAGCCCCCCAGCCAGGGACCCCAGACCCCCCGCCAGAGCCCAGCGAACAAGTCCCTCCTTGTGTGAGGGGAGGGGCTGTGAGGGGGAGGGGCTGTGAGGGGGAGGGTCCATGGGGGTGCAGTGTGAGGGGGAGGGGCTGTGATGGGGAGGGTCCATGGGGGTTTCAGTGTGAGGGGGAGGGGCTGTGAGGGGGAGGGTCCATGGGGGAGTCAGTGTGAGGGGGAGGGGCTGTGAGGGGGAGGGGCTGTGAGGGGGAGGGCTATTGAGTGTCTGTGAGGGGAGGGGCTGTGAGGGGGAGCGTCCATGGGTGTGCAGTGTGAGGGGGAGGGGCTTTGAGGGGGAGGGCTATGGGGTGTCTATGAGGGGAGGGGCTGTGAGGGGGAGGGCAATGGAGTGTCTCTGCGAGGGGGAGGGGCTGCGAGGGGGAGGGCTATGGAGTGTCTCTGTGAAGGGAGGGGCTGTGAGGGGGAGGGTCCATGGGGGAGTCAGTATGAGGGGGAGGGTCCATGGGGGTGTCAGTGTGAGGGGGAGGGTCCATGGGGGAGTCAGTGTGAGGGGGAGGGGCTGTGAGAATCTGGTCATCTCCAGGCAGCAGGAGCCCCCTGACATGGGAGTTGAACCGCCCCCTCCCCCCAGGTGCTTTGGGGGGGCCTAGAGCCCAGCATGGATCTGCTGTCCCTGCAGGGCCCCTGGGAGTCACAAAGGGGTGATGTGAGGTTACTGCCCCGTCTGTCCTGGGCTGGGGGACTGGAGCCCCCGGAACAGCCCTGTGGGGACTCAGCCCTGTGGGGATTCACTGTGTGTGGAAAAGCCCGTCTAGGAATGGGGGTTCCCAGCTACGTTACAGCGGCGTGACGGAGAGGAAAGAGTTAATGCTTTAGGACAGTCTGGGGGCGCTGGATGGGAAGGAGGGTGCCCGGCTCTCAGGCTGCAGAACGACCAACCCCAAACGTTCAGAACCCTGAGCCAGGCTCACCGAAAATCACGAGATGGGCTTTGAAATCATGAGATTGTGTAAAATTAATAGATTTGGGATCTTGTTATTTGCCTTCTGCTTGATGAGCCTTTAGGGCGCACAGGGGAGACATTGTGAATCTTTCTCCACAGCCACAAGGGCTAGAAATGTCCTTTGTCTTTAAGAGCGAAGGCTGAAATCATCACGTCTCCACCTGACTCCAGGAGCTGGGGCTTTAAGGAAAACAACAATTCTCATCAGACTCAAGGCAAAATCAGGAGCGTTGGCAGCACCGAGTGGGGCGGAGTCTTTATTCCCCGGGATTCCCTGGAGCCGGGTTCCCAGCCTTGTTCTTTCTGTGGCCCCCGCCCAACATGGTATAAAAACTCCACAGCCCACCCGTGCCACGACTGTCTAACGCCGGCCCTGCTGGCTGGTTTATTTTGGCAAATCCCCCCCTGAAACCCGCTCACTGCCCTCCGTGGGGGCTCTGGACCCCACGCTGGGTAAAACACATTGACTAGATCTTGACCAACAATTCTGGGCCTTGACACACAATGGCTCCCCCTAAGAATGGGGTTGTGTGAGCTGTCTTATGTGATGGAGAAATAGCTCAGTGCTTTGAGCATTGGCTTGCTAAACCCTGGGATGTGAGTTCAATCCTTGAGGGGGCCATCTGGGCCAAAAATTGGGGATTGTTCCTGCTTTGAGCAGGGGGGTGGACTAGACCTACTAAGGTCCCTTCCAACCTTGATATTCTATGTCCAGGTGCCCTCTTGTGGCCATTTCCTTTCCCTTCGTTCGGTGAAAAGCTTTGGGATTTTGTGTACAAACTTTATTTCCTCAGGAGAGACCCAGGAGCGGGGGCTGCCTGCATGTACGCAGCACCCACTAGCTTAGAAGGTGACCGACAAACACCCTTAAGACGAGGCAGCCGTCAAAAAAATCCTCTTCCCTTGAGTGACAGCCTGAATCCTTCCTTGTCCGGGCAGAGCCCACGGACTGGAATCAGCAGCAGCAACAAACCCTCAGTGCGTAGCAGGAACAACGCAAACTGTGCGTTCAAAGGAGCTGTCTCCTTCCTTCGGGGGTCACGTTTGCCATTAGGGTAGCTGATTTTCATTTCCCTTCTCTGAGGGCAGAGATGGGGCGGGAGCCACCTCAGGCTGGGATGTGGAGCCCAGGTCCCCACCTGTCAGTCACTCTGGGGACCTGTCTCTGCTCACAGCTGACAGGCTGCCTCCAGCCTCTCCAGCCAGCTCCTGAGCGCTGTGGGGGTGAGTCATTTGTCAAGCATCAGTGGCACACAGGAGCGGCTCTTTTGCCAGGTGCATTGGTGGTGTAGTGGTGAGCAGAGCTGCCATCCAAACAGTTGACCTGGGTTCGGTTCCCAGCCAATACAGGGGTGTGAGGTTTTCCTGGCTGGGAAATGGTTTAATTTCAATCACGTATCAGTTTATCAATGGAAGGAGAGAATTAATGTCCCAAATCCCAGCAGATCATTAAACACCCAGTGGGGGAAGAAAGGGGCGGGACTATCCAGTGAGCTGTTGGAGTCACCCTAGTGTTACAATGTTTGGTTTATTTTTTTAAAATTTTTCCTTTACTTCCCTCTCCCTGTTAGACTCAGAGCCTTTAAGGTCAGAAGGGACCAGCGTGATCATCTAGTTTAGGGTGACCAGACAGCAAGTGTGAAACATCGGGACGGGTGGGGGGTAATAGGAACCTATATGAGAAAAAGCCCCCAAAATTGGGACTGTCCCTATAAAGTCGGGACATCTGGTCACCCTAATCTAGTCCAACCTCGTGCCCCTTGCAGACCAAACGACCCCACCCACTCCTGTGATAGATCCCTAATCTCTGCTTGAGTTACTGACGGCCTCAAATCATGGGTTAAAGATGTCAAGTTACAGAGAATCCACCATAGACACTAGTTTAAACCTGCCAGTGACCCATGCCCCATGCTGCACAGGAAGGTAAAGCTATTAATCTGAGCTACCGACACACTTCACAGCATGAAATAAACAATTTTCTGTTCAATGAGTTGTGGTCATTTAAATAATATGAAAAATATGGGAAAGGCAAGAAATGCACCTTTATTTTATTTATTTATTTATTTTTATTTATTTATTTATTTATTTATTTGAAGCCTCATGGCATTGAACAACCCACGTGATATAGTTCATTTACTACATAATATTTAAGGAAGTTAAGAAAGACATGCTTATAAAGTAAGAGTTTGTTTCTTCTGTAATTAATTGATTCCGGCCCCATCAATTCATTCTGGCCTGGTGTCTGGCTGTGGAGTTTACTAGTTACTATTTTTATCCCAGCAGATTTAAAGACGAAACTGCTTTACAAAAGTTCCTTTATTTTAGGTTATAGAAACAGGCCACTTCCCCACCTATTTCAAGGAGATGGAATTATCCTGACCAGAGGGAACTTAAAATAACATGCTCAAGATCCCACATTCCTTAGGAGAAAATGAAGGGAGAAGAAAACAAAAACAAAACCCACCAAACCCTTGCTGTTTCTACCCAAGTGATCAATGAGACCAGAAAGTGAGACTAGAGAAGTCAGACTGTGCAATTAACTATCTGGTACTACACTAACTCTGCAGTTACTTATAATACCTATATAATACTTATTATATAATTATAATACTTATAATACTTCATATTATATCTTTGTTTAATTGATGAAAACATAAACTAGAGGATTGGGACTGATGTCAGCCGAGGGACGTGTTTGCTAGGCTTCTATGTATTTGCACAGGAAAATGTTGGGTGTCTCCATTCATTATAGGCATCCCTGTTCAGTGGAACTTCTGATCAGAATGGAAATGCAATTTTTTTTTAAAAGGTTTTTAAGGGTGCACTTGGATTTCAACCAGGAACCGCTAGTTCTGCAGTCAAACACTCTACCACTGAGCTATACCCCCCTGGCCTTTACATAGGTGAGTCAGTGATCTTAAGGATCTTGAAGGAGAGGCCCTGCCTCAGCGACCTCCTCACTCCCGACCCGCAGCCCCTTCTATCCCAGCCCTGAGCTCCCCAGTCACCGCTCTGCCGGTGCCCCTCACTCCCGGCCCGCAGCCCCTCCTGTCCCAGCCCTGAGCTCCCCAGTCACCGCTCTGCCGGTGCCCCTCACTCCCGACCCGCAGCCCCTGCTGTCCCAGCCCTGAGCTCCCCAGTCACCGCTCTGCCGGGGCCCCTCACTCCCGACCCGCAGCTCCGTTTATCCCAGCCCAGAGCTCCCCAGTCACCGCTCTGCCGGTGCCCCTCACTACCGACCCGCAGCCCCTTCTATCCCAGCCCTGAGCTCCCCAGTCACCACTCTGATGGTGCCCCTCACTCCCGACCCGCAGCCCCTGCTGTCCCAGCCCTGAGCTCCCCAGTCACTGCTCTGTCGAGGCCCCTGTCACAGAGTCCCCGGGCGATGCTCTGGAACTGCTCCCTACGAAGCCAGTCAGGACTCTGGAGGAGCCTCCTCGCTGAGCCGACTGTCTCCAGGGCAAGAAGCTTCCCCAGCTTCGACCTTCCTGGGTGTGACCCTGGAGCGTTCAGCATCCCCTTCTTCACGCAGCGGGGCTCGTGGGGAAGCCAGAGGGGCCTGCCCCCGACTCCACTGTCAGACGTGACTCTCAGCCGGTCAATGAAACAGGAGGTTTATTAGACGACAGGAACAGAGTCTAAACCAGAGCTTGTAGGTACAGAGAACAGGACCCCTCAGTCAGGTCCATCTTGGGGTGTGGGGAGGCCAGAGCCCATCTGGACCTCCCTCCATGTGCCCAGCCAGCTCCGAACTCTCCAGCCCCACCTCTGCCTTTGTCTCCTTCCCGGGCCAGGAGATCACCTGATCCCTTTGTTCCCCAACCCCTTCAGCCGGCACCTTTGCAGGGAAGGGGCCCAGGCCAGCAGTTGCCAGGAGACAGCGTGTCGGCCATTCTCCCATCACACTGGCCCTCTAGGGCTTTGCAACAATCACACACCCTTATCCCACCACCTAGAGACTTAAGAAATATAAAGGGGAAACTGAGGCATAGGGGAAACTGAGGCACACACTCAGTATTCAGAGGAAACATTAGGAACAGTCCCACTTTGTTACACCCTCTCTAAATGTTTGTTTCAATCACTTGGTGGTGGCAGCGTAACGTTCAAGGACAAAAACGTGCCTTGGGGACGTTTTTATCCTAAACTGGTAAAAATAAGCTTAGGGGAGGTGTTTCATGCATGTCCCCACATCTGTACACTAGAGTTCAGAGTGAACCCTGACAACCTCCTTCCCAGGGCTCTAGCTGAACCCGGAGCATTGGCCAGAGCGGCCAAGAGGCTCCAGCCCTGAAGGGAGCAGGACTTTCAGCACAAAGGGGAAAGTGAACAAAGCACAACCGCGAAGGGACTCGAACCCTCAATCGTCTGATCCAAAGTCAGACGCCTGATCCATTAGGCCGCGAGGTCACATGGGGAAAATCTCTCCAAGCCACTTCTTTGGAAAAGTCGGACACTGTGTTTGTCGGGTCATCTACGGAGGGGGCAGAGACACTCTGGGCACAAGGAGTCAAGTTCCCAGCGAGATGTGAGACTCGGTTCTATGGAGCCCGGGGCAGGGTTTGGTTGCGAGGCTTAAACATGGGGGATTGGGGGGCAGAGGACGGACCGGCTGTCTAGGTGCGGAGATTTAGTGGCACTGGGGCACAGGAGGGAGGAGGAGGAGGAATCCTGCTGATGGGCTGTGGCCATGGAGAAAAAGAGGAAGGGCTCCTGGCCTTTTTTTTGCCTCTCTTTTACCTGCCTGCTCTTGTCGTGGAGGTGGGGTCACTACACTCCCTAAACTGGGCTAGCTCGGTCAGTAGAGCATCAAGCTCCTAGTCTGGGGTCCAAGCCCCATGTCTGGGCTCTCAGCTTTTTATGTTCCCTTGTGTGCCAGGAGCCAAATGATCCCTGGTGATGTCCAGAGCCACCCCCGGGTTCCCAGAAGCCCTGGCCATTTCCTGGACAGGCCCCTTGCTCCTGCTAAGTCCTTAGAATCATAGAATATCAGGGTTGGAAGGGACCTTAGAAGATCATCTAGTCCAACCCCCTGCTCAAAGCAGGAACAATCCCCAATTTTTGGCCCAGATCCCTAAATGGCCCCTTCAAGGATTGAACTCACAACCCTGGGTTTAGCAGGCCAATGCTCAAACCACTGAGCTATCCCTCCCCCCCCTTAGGAGGCAGGAGAGAGGCTCACACCCACAGGAGAAGGCCCAGACAGCGCAGTCTGGGGCTGGCAGGAAGCGCTGGGGGGCCAGGTGCTGAGAGACCCGAGGGGAGAGAGGGAGAGAAGCGATGAGGACAGAGTGCCAGTGTAAAGGGGGTTATGGTCCTGCTAGTGTAGCAAACGTTCCTGGCTCATCCACGACCCCGGTGGAATGGGCTAGAGAAAGGCCCTGAGTCCTCACTCCCACTCCCTCACCCAGAGGCAGCCTGACCTCGAGGACTCTCTGTCTACTCTCCTGTGTGGCAGAGTCCTCGTGACCCCGACAAGGCTGGGCCCAGGACCCCTGGGGGGCTCGACCCCCAACCTTGTTATGGTCACTTAGTACAGAGGCTGGGGTGTCCCCACTCTGGGGTTCTCTCTTGGCTCTGGATGCTTCCCTGACCCACGGATCGTTGCATGTGCTTCAAGCAAATCCAATGGATTAAAGAGCAATCGATTTAAACCATAAGGAAAATGGGAACGGTTCAAGGGAAACACGTCACCTCGTTCTGTGGCTCAGGGATATCGCAAACAGCGTCTCTGGGACAGACGGGACGTTCACAGTCTCCCCCTCACATGTCCCAGGCCCTGGCTGTGGTGCAGGGATGCCACCGGTCGGACACTTGCTCTGGTGGTGGCCACATGCCCTCAGCCTGGGCCCTGGCTCCTGGCCCAGCCTCGTTCCCCTTACCCCTGTCCACTCCCCTCTCCCTAGGAAGCCATGGCCCTGCTCCCAGCCCCGGTTCTCGACCACGTCTTCCGAGGGGCCGCAGACACGGACAAGAGGGCACAATGTGAAAAGTTTGGGGATCGCTGGATTAGGGTGACGTCCTCAATCACTTCTATGCCGTCCAATAAAAGGTATTTCTCACCCACCTCGCCCCTCCATCAGGACGGACTCGGTATGTTCTGCCGCCCTTCACTCGGACAGGAAGGATAATAACATTTCATTCCACTCAATGCTACAGTGATTTGTAACCCAAGACCAGCCAGAACTGGTTCCTTTGGCAAAGTGGCCCCATCGTGCTGCACACCTAGGCCGAGTAGGGGTGTCTGTGCACACATGGCCTGGTCCTGAAGTCTTCCCCCAGCTCATCACTAGATGTGACGGGGGAGCTCATCCAGACCCTGCTTACACTTAGTATTTAAAAACTCCTGAGTATCCCTATCTCTACTGCTCTTAGATTTCTCCTCCTGTCCTTTTCTTTACAGCTCAGTTGAGGTGGCTGAGTGGTTACAGTGATGGACTGCTAATCTATTGTCCTTTACATGCATGGGTTCAAATCCCATTCTCATCAGGTGCATTTAATCTTCTCCTTCCTTTAGAAGCAACCATCTCCCCTTTTGGTACAATCAGAGACCAAGCCAAGTTGCTTCCTGCAAACACAAACCTACTCAGGACTCCCTTGCGTTAAATAAAATATGTCTAAGTCCCAGATTTCTAAAATAATTCTGTAGGTCTTGTATTTTATCTCAAAAGGTAACACCTCTTAATCTCCCCCAAACAATCTCCCCCAAATAATTTCCTTTGCACAGATCCATGAACAGTAAAATCTTTCTGTCTCTCTTGTCTGAGCCAGGGCATTCGATTCCATTGAAACCTTCTCTCTGGCAGTGACAATGGTCAGACAGAGGGGAGGTGGCACCTTCAGCCCTGACAGTGAGATATTCGCTCTCCTCTTTCTTCATGCTGCTGTTGTTATTCCATGAATCATCAAGGATGGAATAAAAAGCTGAGTTTACTCCAGGGTGAGGAAAGAAAGGAGCCACCAACCCCCTGGCAAAGCTCAGTGCCCCAGAGAAAACCTGCCCCTGCTATTGCAATCACTGATGTACTGGGGATGATGGGAAAGGGACTGTCTGAATTGTCGAGGCAGAAAATGGACAACAATCTACAGCAGCGTCATTAACCACAAACACACTCTCATCATGCTCCAGCCAGCAGGGAAATGAGCAGGAATTCTTCCTGTTCAGCCATGGACACACTTACACAAGGGCACGGCAGTGAGTGTGCTGTGGAAGCTGGTCTGAGGAAACAATTGGAAACGATCACTCAATGAGAGCAGAACTAGAGTGTAGTGAGAAAAGTACATAAAGCCAGTAGTTGTGGCCCAGTGGTTAAGGCGATGGACTAGAAATCCATTGGGGTTTCCCTGCACAGGTTTGAATCCTGTCGGCTATGGAGGAATTAGTGGTTCTTTAGTTTCAGTCCCTGAGTATCCTTGGTGTCCAGGGGAGCTCGGTCTTGTCTCACTCTCAGGCTGTGTCCACACTACAGAGTTATGCTGCTTTAGTTGAAGTGTTTTAATGAAACACTCTGCTCCTTGTGTCACCAGAGCGCATCCACTCTAGCAACCCTTGCGTCGCCCCAAAGAGCAGTGCATTGTGGGTAGCTATCGCACTGTGCAACTGGCCGCAGGGGGCTGTGGGAGGGGTTTGCAATGGCTCATGGGCCGGTGCAGCATCACATGATGCAGGTTTCTCTGTCCCATTGTTCCATGGGCAGCCTACTAGATTGCCAGCTGCTTCCCAACTGCAGTGTGTGTGGCAGGGCAGAGAGTGTGTGTGTGTGTGTGTTGGGGAAGAGTGAGTGTGTCGCACGCTGTCTCTGAGCTCAGACAGCTGCTGGAAGCAACCAGTCCTGAGGCAGGGGGAGGGGGACACCCCAGTAATGAGACAGGGGGAGGGGCACAGCCCGAAATTTAGCCCTCACTGGCTCAGCTCAGCACACCAGTCTCTCTCTCTCTCTCTCTCACACACACACACACACACACATGCTGCTGCCTGCCAGGCTCTGTGTCGGGGGGGCTTAGAGGGCCGTGGCCCCAGCACTTTTTACCAGCCGTAAGGACGAAGGATGGATGGGGGGGAAAGGCAGAGTCTTCGGGGGGAGGGGGGTTGTAACAGCTGCTGACTCTGAAGGTCCTGGGCTAAATCACTTGCAGGTGGAAGCGTTTCGATGTATTTGATGGCTAATGAGACCAGCTACCGGGGGAGAAGCCCTGGGGCTGGCTGCTACTCCGGCTGCTGCTGGGGAATGGGGAGCCCCAGGGGGCAGCTGCTGCTCCGGCCACCCCAGGAGTGCTGCCGGGGGCCACTGGTCAAGGGGTCCCCAGGGCCAGCCCCATTGGTCACTGCTCGGGTGGTCCCCAGAGCCAGCTGCTTGGGCGGCCCTGGAGTCAGCCACAGCGGCTGCTGCAGAAGTCACAGAGGTCACAGCAAGTCACAGAATCCGTCACTGCCACGACCTCCGTGACAGACACGGATCCCTTACAATGAGACAAACCCTCCCTGCTGTGACTGCCCTTCCTGGAAGGAAAGAGAAGAAGAGAAAGTGAAGAGAGAAGGAAAAAGAGAGACTCCCTGTCCCCTCTCTCCCCTGCTGCCTCCCCCCTTGTGTTCTGTAACCCCATCCCACTGGGTCCCCTGGGCTGCTGCCATGGGTGTGACACTAGAGTTCTGGGGATGGGGGGGGGGAAGGGGGCTCGTCACTTCTCAACATTTCCCACAAATTTGTCTTTGGGCTGAAATTTCTCCTGTGGGGCCTCTCAGTCAGAGCTGTACCCCACCCCCGTTAGTGGTATGGGGGGGTGTAATTTGGGGGGTAGGCAGAGGAGTTTCCCATAAAGGGTCAATTTGTTCTGGTGACTGGTTCTGACCTGGGTCGCACGTCCTGACACAGGATCACGTGCAGAACATGGAGGCTCTGGCTTGTCCTAAACGCTGTAGAGTGAGAGTCCCTGGGACAGGGCAGGGGGAGAGGGAGCAAGAGGAGAAAGACAGAGCCACTGGAGAAGAGAAATGGGGGGAGAAGGAAGAGAAAGATAACACTGTGAGACAATAAATGATTGAAGCAGAACAGGTGTCCCAACTCGATGTTGCTCACCACAGGTGTGCAGAGAGACGGGCAGTAGTATGTTTCCCACAGTGTCAAGTCTGAACTTTGATTCTAGCAACGTGAGTTCAAATATCAAAGGGATTTTGACATTCCTGATCTCTTCTCCCCTCCCCCTCTTTAGTATTCATTTGTATTTTGACGTGTTTGGCTTAAGCATGATCTTCTCTTTCCCTACCTCTAGTGCAATTTTGGGTTTATTTTTATTTTGCCTCCCTTTAGTTTATGTCATTGTAATTGTAACAGCAAAGGAATCTGCAGGAGCAAAAACTGACCCAAAACTTGATTTCTCCATCACGCAGGGACATCATGCAAACATCGCTCGCAGCTGGAATCATAACAGTGAAGGGAAGGGGACGGGAGATGCAGGTTTCCAAATGTTCTTTCTCCGATGATACATCCCAGCCCCTTGTATGTCTCCATGCTGTGTAACCTGCGTGACCGGCTGGGCTTTGAAACATTTATTGTCTCATTCTATTGATAATGTGATTCTAACACAATGTGACTGAAATTAAACCACTTCCAGACAAGGAACCAACAAAAGAGAAAAGCGATTATTGCATTGGCTGGGAATCAAACCCAGGTCAACTGCTTGGAAGGCAGCTATGCTCACCACTATACCACCAATGCACCTGGTGGGAGGATCTTTCCTGCATACTATGGGTGCTAGCAAAGGTGGTGACATCTGACCATGGAGCTCATAAGCAGGGCAGATGGGCTGGAGGCTGCCTGACAGCTGGGAGCAGAGTTACCATCCCAGAGTGACTGAAAGGGGGCAAAGGTGATGTTACCGAAATATCGGGTCCGCCTAGCTGAGAGCCAATAACAGCCAGACAGGGATAAGGAAAGAAAAGTACTTTATTCTGCAAAATAAGGGAAGTCTGTACCAAGTGACAGGACTTCAATTAACATAGAAATTACAGGTCTTTTATACACACTTAGACAAAGCCCTGGTGTGTTAACATTTGATTGGTGGTTACCAGATCTCAGATGTCTGTTATCTGGTCAGTAAAAACTGGTATAGAAATAACTATCTCAGCTGGAAGACACTATTCTTGTGTAGGCGAAGGACAACTGTAAAAATGCAAGGTCTTGCGTAGGCGAGGCGTCTACTTCCACCTAGTGGTCTCTGATTACCATGGCTGCTGACTGATTATGACTTTCACAGTCCCCCCTCGGGCCTGACAAAAACCCAAATTGTCAGGCCCGTTCCGCAATTTACGATCAAGTTGAAGGGACAGATACTGGGTTTTCCCTCGGGTAACAGAGCTTTTGGTGACAGCGGTATACAGACATTTTGCACATTGTAACATTACCCAAATAACACATAGAAAGAAAAGAAAAAAAATGATCCACTTAACAATTGTTCGGAAAAGCCCTGTAAACCATGACCCAAGGTCTGGGAGCAGATCCTCAAAACTAAAGCTATGATCGAGGGATATAGCGTGAAAAACAACAGCAGCATTCTTAATAGCTCATAAATCCTTCTCAATTAAGCCAGAGTGATTAACATAAAAACAGCATTTTTCCCCAATGCGAGCACAAGCACCCCCCAATTCAGCATTCATAGCATCTAACACACGTCTATTTTGCAATATAACTTCTGCTATTTTATCAACTTCTCCTTGTAACTTTTGAAAAACATCTATGGAGGCATTAGCTATTTTTTCTAATTCAGCAGAAATATTTACAACAGCCTTTTCTAGCTCTGCTACTCCCAACCCAGGAATGAGCGCTCGAACAAAGGAATGAAACCCCGTTTGCCTGACCACGAGGGGATTCTTGGCATGCTTTGTTCGAGTCCTTATGGGGGGGTTGAAGAGCCTATGAGAATAGCTTCCCAGGTTAAGGATCTGACTTGAGTCTGTTTTATTTATTTGGACATCTGGTATTACTCGGGCCACACCACATCGACCCCGCCAACCTGGGGGAAGGGCTTTGTAGGCACTGTGGCCACAGATGAAATACAAGCCGGGGGTCTCTAAGTAAAGGGTAAGGGTACTTCCTGCAATTCGATGGCGCCAGTCCACCCTAACATCCCGGTGCTTAGAGTTACCCAGTATTCGGTCTTGACACCTCCAATGGGACACATTTAAGTGGCCTAGGGCATGGGTATTATTCAGGATGCCCCCACAGTAGGTAACAGCAAATAAGGTAGATATGAAACCTGTAAGTGTTCCCAGGTGTTTTGGACAACCAGAAATCCTTTCAAGAGATGAGTGAGGCAACAGAATGCCAGAGTGAACATCCAGATAGTATGTATGTGTTTCATTTATGGGGCCTAATGGGCGGAATGACGGAAGCCACTGCCCCTGATAACTCATGCCTGTTGATTTTACAATTAAAGCCCTTTGCTGAAGGCAAGGTGTATTCTGGGCTTTTTTGAAATTTTAAGGGGTAAAGGGTCCCATTTCTAATATCAAACTGAAGGGTTTGGTTACAGGCCTCAGGGGGGAGATAACCCATTTCCCTCCCAGTTCCTTGATCATTCTCAAAACAAAGGGGCAATGTAAATCCAATCCCAAGAATATCAAAGAGAGGGACCCCCCTTGCCGCCCAGGAATAATGCCAAATCTCAGATGTTTTCCCATAGTTATTGTAATGGTGTTTCCCAACCCCACACCCATTCAGTTTTCCGTACTACCTGTATGGAGAGTACTTCAGAGAGGTTTGCAGGTATACCCCATAGCCCTATTCCTTCCTCAGAACGGGTATGGTGACACAGCCAGCAATCAGATAAGTGTCCCAGTGTGGCCAGTCATTGCAGGGACCTGGCCGCTGGGTGGGGGTTGGCATGTAGAAAGGGAAAAATCAAAAAAAAGTAGCCACTGTATCACTGGCTGCGAATTCATAATTATACAGTCTCAGGATTTAGTCCGTCTGAACAAGAGTTTCAGTCCTTCCAGAGGTTCAGCTTTCCAAGTATCGTCTGCTTCTGGCTCTTCTGGGTCGCGGTGGGAAGAGCTGGCGGGGCTCCCTCGAAGTCCGGAGTCGTCTGCTTCTGGCCCCGGCCTAGGGGCTCGCTTGACTCGGGTGTGGTGAATCCAAGTGTCTCGTTCCCTCACTCGAATGGCAGTATGGGAAGTAAGAAGGACTTGGAAAGGGCCCGCCTACCGGGGTTGGAGAGGTTCGTGTTTCCACTCTTTTACATAGACCCAATCCCCTGGCTTGATCCGGTGAGCAGGCACATCAGCAGGTAGGGACTGAAATTGAGCTGCATACCTGTGGAGAGACATGAGAGTGGTTTGGAGGGAAATAACATATCTGGTCAGCTCCTCGTCACCCCAAGTAGCCAAATCAGTCACAGGTCCTGGGTCGGCAAATCCGGTGTATGGCCTGCCAAATAAAAGTTCAAAAGGTGAAAGACAGAGTCTGCCCCTAGGGGCAGTGCGGACTGCCAAGAGGGCCAGAGGCAGGGCCTGAAGCCACTTCAACCCAGTCTGTGCACACAGTTTGGAGAGTTTTAGTTTTAAGGTTTGGTTCATTATTTCCACTTGTCCAGATGATGGTGGTCTCCAAGGGGTGTGTAGAAGCCAGGAAATACCTAGGGCCTTAGCAATGTATTGAATAACTTGGGCGGTAAAGTGTGTTAATTGATCAGAGTCAATAGACCTAGGAGGCCCAAACCTAGGAATGACGTGGTTTAGTAAGGTCTTTCCTACTTCCAAGGCAGTTGCTCGTCTGGTTGGAAATGCTTCGGTCCAGCCAGTCAGTTGGCACACAATCACAAGAAGATACTGGTAGCCTTGGCACTTAGGCATTTCTGAGTAGTCAATTTGGAGCCGTTCAAAGGGCGTGTATGCCCATAACCTTGCACCGGGGGGGCCTTTTGGTTCCCCCCTTGGATTGAATTTTGCACAAATGTCACAGGTAGCAAGAACTCGTTTAGCTTCCTGGAATACCCCAGGGGCATACCAAAGTCTATTTATAGTAGCAGCCATAGCCTCTACTCCACCATGTGTTTCTTGGTGTAATTTAAGTAGGGCAGGCCTCAAAGCAGCTCGGGGCAGGGCTCTTCTCCCATCAGGCTCTGCCCAAAGTTAGCCTGTGGCATGGCAAACGCCAAAGGCATATTTCGCGTCAGTATAAATGTTTACAGACTGACCTGCTGCCAACTCACATGCTCGGGTGAGGGCTATTAATTCTGCCGCCTGGGCTGAGGTGGAGGGTCCCAGAGGCGCAGACTGTAATACCTCAAACTGAGTAGTTACTGCAAATCCAGATATCCGTTGGCCCTCCACGACCCTCGCAGAGCCATCTGTACAGTTCCAGCTCAGCATTTGGAATGGGCACATCTGAAAGATCTGCTCGGGGTTTTTTGGATGTTGCACTACTTGAAGACGAGTTCAGGTCAGCTGTTCTGATCTCCCAGTCTCTGGATCGGTCCATGTAAATGCAAAAATATCCCAGCTGTCTTGATCTAGAGGAATACTGAAAAAGGCATTACACAAATCTATCACAGAATAGCATACGGTACCTGCTGGGATGGCAGTCAGGATCGTATAAGGATTAGGTACCACATTGTGTTTTGCTTGTACAACCTTATTTACTGTATGTAAATCTTGGACAAATCGGTATACCGGTTTCCCATCTGGATCCATGTCAGGTTTTCTTACTGGCAGGATGGGAGTATTGAAAGGAGATTTGGTACGAATAAGTACCCCCATCTGTAGGAATGTACTGATAAGTTCTTGAAGGCCAAACAAAGCTTCTCGGGAGATGGGATACTGACGAATCCGAGGAATTTCAATGCCTGTTTTCAGGGTTATTTTTACTGGATCTGTCTGTAGAATTCCCAAATCTGCTTTTGAAGTGCCCCATAGGGAGGCTTTCACCTCCTGTCTGAGTCGCTCGGGTATGTCCATCGGGCCCATAGGCAGGATCTGGTCCTCCGAAGCCTGGGTCAACGCAGCACATAGTTGGGGAAGTTGGCATTGAGGTAACTGGACAATAATTTTATCATCTGAAAAAAAATCTGAGCACGTAGTTTACATAACAGATCTCTGCCCAAGAGATTAACCGGAGAGTCTGGTGCTAGCAAAAATGCATGGGAGACAGAGATATCAGAGATTTCTACAGTAGCCTCCTGTAATACAGAACAGTCAAATGGCTTTCCGCCTATACCCATTACCGGAATGTTTTCATTCGTGAGGCTTCACTTCTTTGGCTTGGTAGTAACAGCAGAAAGTGCAGCTCCCTTGATCCAAAATCATTCCTCACTATCAACGGCGTCTGTTCTTCCCACAGCCATTTGTTGTTGCGGCCAGTCTGTCCGGCGGGGCTGTCTCCCGGTACGTCGGTTTGGACACTCCCTCTTCCAGTGACCAAGCTGCTTACAATAGTTACACATATCATTGGCGCGACTCAGGGCCCCCCCCTTTTCCGTTTTAGGTTGCCACTTGGGGGGTCCCCTCCAACCTCCTTGTTTCTCATTTCTATTTCCAGCATTTACAAGGGCTGCCAGCATTCTCACCTGCTTGGTCTCTTGGATATTTTGCCTTGTGTGATATACACAGGTAGCCACGCTTACCAGCTTACAGCCATTGTTATACCAGCTCTTCCAGGGACTTTCCTTCTGATCCCTCGAGACGCTGCAATCGCTTCTTGATGTCCGGGGCTGACTGAGAAATAAAAATAAGCCGGACCGTGGACTGTGTGTCCGCGGCCTTGGGGTCTATGTTAGTATAAATACAAAATGCTTTACAAAGTCTCTCATAAAAGTCGGAAGGGTGCTCTTCTTTCCCCTGCACAGTATTATGGACCTTTGACCAGTCTAGAGTTTGTTCCCTTCCTTGTTTTATACCTGTTAGAATATAGTCAAAAAAAATTTTTTTAGCTCCCTCACGTTGGTTGGATTGTTCGGATTCCATTGGGTCGGATTGACGAGAGTTATAAAGGCACATCTCATTAATGCCTGGCAGTGATTTGTAGATTTTACAGCTTCTTGGGCACTCAAACCCCCTTCTACTTGGCCGCCAGCCAGGTCTTAGCTGCGGAGCAGTGTCTTATCTTTTTCTTCCTTTTTTTCCTTCTCGGCTTCTTTTAACCTAGAAAGGAAATCTTCACTCTCCACTCATACCTTTGTCCAAAAAAATAATAATAAACACATATACATTACAGCATTATATAATACTTTAGTCTTATTATTTAATATACCAGGCGCAATGGAGTTTAGTAAGTTGGAATGTCAAAGGAGCCGTACTCGGCCAATCAGTTCCCAGGGCTGGCCAACCCTGAGTGCAAAGTTGTAAAAAGCGTTTCCTTGATATCCCTCTTTGGACACCTGGCAATGGCCATTTACTTAACATATAATTCAAAGGACTATCCTTACTCTGAGATCCACCCATCTTTCTCCTGACACTCAAACAGAGAATTAAACAGAAAAACAGAGGGAATTATGATCTAACCAAAAAACAGAGAAGGTTTACTCTGAGATCCACCCATCTTTTTCCTGACACTCAAACAGAGAATTAAACAGAAAAACAGAGGGAATTATGATCTAACCAAAAAAACAGAGAGGGTTTACTCTGAGATCCACCCATCTTTCTCCTGACACTCAAACAGAGAATTAAACAGAAAAACAGAGGGAATTATGATCTAACCAAAAAAAAACCAGAACTAGTACAGATTTTCCCTACTCACACTGACTGCTACAGGGGACGGGACAGAAGGATCTCAATTCAACCTCAGCGCTTCATCGCACGCTATGGCTTCCACTCTGAGGAATTATGAACGAGAGGCTCAGTCCCGCCCACACACCCAACATCCAGATGAATGAGACAGAAAATATTAACCAGTTAACCAGAACAGATAGTGTTTCCTTATCCTACTAGGACTCACCTTATCGGAGCACGAACCCCAGGGGCTGCGGTGAAGTCAGAAAGAGGGGCTAAGCACCCCGTTGGCGCCGTTCCTAGTTCGCCGCAGCCGTCCGGAGTCCAATGTCCGAGCTAGGAGGTCCCTTCGTGGTCGCCAAAAACTGTTACCGAAATATCGGGTCCGCCTAGCTGAGAGCCAATAACAGCCAGACAGGGATAAGGAAAGAAAAGTACTTTATTCTGCAAAATAAGGGAAGTCTGTACCAAGTGACAGGACTTCAATTAACATAGAAATTACAGGTCTTTTATACACACTTAGACAAAGCCCTGGTGTGTTAATATTTGATCGGTGGTTACCAGATCTCAGATGTCTGTTATCTGGTCAGTAAAAACTGGTATAGAAATAACTATCTCAGCTGTGGAGACACTATTCTTGTGTAGGCGAAGGACAACTGTAAAAATGCAAGGTCTTGCGTAGGCGAGGTGTCTACTTCCACCTAGTGGTCTCTGATTACCATGGCTGCTGACTGATTATGACTTTCACACCTCCATCACTTGTCCTTCAGGACCCCAGTGGCCTAATGGATAAGGCATTGGCTTCCGAAGTCAGAGATTGTGGGTTCAAGTCCAATCTGGGGTTAAAAGCTACTTTGTCCTCTATATTGCAAAGAAACTGTGGTCTTATTTTCACCAAGGAAGCTGGGAGATGTTTGAACACAAAGTACTGGGTCTTGGGAACAATCCCCCAGAAATGGCATCTTCCACTCGACAAATGCTTTCTAGACCCATCAGTAGCAAACACTTAATACTAGTGTGTGTCTGAGAATAGAGTGAAGGGGAGTGTTTACTCCGACACGTCAATGAACGAAAGGCCACTCTGCTGGCTCTTTGCTTACAGCGCCCAGTCTCCAGCATCCACACTTGCTGGCGCTGGCAGGCAGAGGCGCAGGCTGTTAGGCAGCAGCCTTGGCAGCAAAGTTGTGTCTCTGTGGCGCAGTGGGTCAGTGCGTTCGGCTGTTAACCGGAAGGCTGGAGATTCGAGCCCACCCAGGGACGGCGATAACCCCGTGTTCCTCAAGACCTGCTGAGAGCCCGATAGGCCCCCTTTTTGCAACCTCAAAAGCGTCCCCCTTGGCCTCAGTGGTTTCAGCAGAGGCCCGAAGCGTGCGCCTGCCTATAAAGTCCGGCTTTCCCCGGCACATTCACTGCGGTGCAATTGGGTCACTGTGTCTATGGCTGAACGGCAAAGATTCGCTCCCGGTTTCCCGTCTCTCTGCAGCATGATTAGCCTGTGTCGGTGGTTAATGACGTGGATCTAGCTGTAGATTGTTATTCATTCCCCACCTGGACAGTTCACACAGTCCCTTTCCTACTCAAATCCCCAGCACCTCAGCGACCCTGGTAGCAGTGGTTGGGTTTTCCCTTAGGGCCTGAGATTTTCAGGGTACTTTTTTCCCTCCACCTGGACTCAGAGATGCAGCAGGCCCGAAAGCTGTCCTGTCTGCGCTGAAGCAGTTCAGTTGGGAACGCATTAGACTGAAGCTCTAGAGGTCTCTGGTTCAATCCCAGGCTTTGGCATGCTCTCTGTGTGCAGCAGTGGGCTGTTTTCTAGAAGCGCAGTGGTACCTCTACCCACCACGAGTCCCTCATTTCAGGCTCCCCAGCAGGAAAACACAGTGGGGGCTTGTGTACATCTGGGGTTTCCTTCTTCTCTTGCTCTTTCTCAGCAAGGGGAAGGAAAAGAAGCTCTCCTTCAAGCTGCAGTCACAAGGGCAAGAGAAGGTTGACTTCCTGAGCTCCGGCTCCAGTCCTTTGCTCTACCAGTTGATCTCTCGAAGGGCTGCCACCACTTTCTCCAGGTTCGCCCATTGGTGTGTGGCAGCATGAACACCATCCAACTGGGGGGGGGTATGTGAAGGAAGTTTCTGTAGTGTAGTGGTTATCACGTTTGTCTAACATGCAAAAGGCTCCTGGTTCAAAGCCAGGCAGAAACATAATGGCTCACTTCTTCTAGCTCCCCTAGCTGTCCAGCAAGACACTCCTACTTCTGCCACTGGCCTGTCCCTGGGATAACCCCAACCCCGGCGGGACAGAGGGTGGTGAAATGAGCTAAGCGACAGATGAGACCCTAGAAGGGGAGGGGAAATGGCAGCTCCACAGAAGGTCTTCAGTGCTCAGATGCCCCAGTTATAGGCACCCTGGCCTGACCGAGACAGAGAAAAGACAAAGAGGGACCCAGCCCCCCTACAGTGATCCCATGGACAAGAATCTGGTTGGGAGTGGGGTGAAGGTTCCCTCTGGACAAAGGGAGCTGAAATCCCTCAGCATCCTGGAATTTAAGTGATGCATCAAACCCTGCCCGGGTGGGGGCTGAGGTTCATCAGCAGAAGGTTGGGCAGTAGGTCAACCCATCGGGCTGCCTCCTAGGCCAGGCTGCAGCCCGGATTCAGGACTCAGAGGAAATGGAAGTGCTGCTGAACAGCGCCGCCGGGTGAGTGCAAGGGGAGGCGCTTTTTTTTTAGATTTGTTGCGCCTTAAAAAAATTTTTTTAAGGCACCGCTTCTGCTCAGAGAGGAAGCAGCCGCTATCTCCGCTCCCCACCTGGCTAAGCTACTGAGTGTTAGGTGGCAAAAGAGATGACCTAAGATCCCACCAAGATTTGAACTTGGATAGCAGGATTCAAAGTCATGAGCGCCAGCCCTTACACCATGGGAGAACACCCTGTGTTTGTCTGACTTCCAGTGTAGAAGAGCCTGAGCGGCCAATAATTTGCCTTCCTTCCTCAAGGCATCTAAGGCCTCTCTGGCCAGCCCTGCATTTGCTCAACAAGTCGGCACGCAGTGGTTTGCTGTAGACCGCGAAGCGTTTCTTCCTCCAGACTATGAGGACACTGGGTGTCTGAAGAAGTTGCCCCTTCAGTCCCAGGCAGTAAATAGCCCTTCCTAGGAAAGCCCAAGTCCTGAAAAGGAAAGAGTTACATGAAAGAGGGTACTGAACAGGCCACACCTGAAGTTCTTGGGGGAAATGATCACTCCTGCACCTGACCAGGGACTTGAACCCTGGACCCTCAGATTAAAAGTCTGACGCTCGACCAACTGAGCTAGCCAGGCTCACATGAAACACTGGCAAGTTTGATGCAGAAGAGAAACTAACCAAGAAAAAGAGGGCAGGAAACAACTTATTTCTCCGGCACGCTTTCTCAGCTCATTTCACCACCCTGGACTCCCAGGAAGTCATCCTTACCTCGCCCTTGTGACTCCAGCTTGAAGGAGAGCTTCTTTCCTTCCCCTTGCTGAGAAAGAGCAAGAGAAGGAATAAAGCTCCCATGGGCCCACTGGGTACACCAGCCCACGCTGCTTTTCCCTGCTGGGGAGCGTGAAATAAGGGACTCGTGGCAGGTAAAGCCACTGCTGCGCTTCCAGAAAACAGCCCAGCCCTGCGCCCAAAGCCTGGGGGTTGAACTAAAGACCTTCACATCTTCAGTCTAATGGTCTCCTGACTGAGCTACTTCAGCACCTACAAGGGATTTTTTTTGGCCTGCAGCTTCTGTCTGGAATATTTTTGTCAGTCCTGGCACACAAAAAGGACGTCATTGCGAGAGGCCCAGGAGGGCCAGATGAATTCTTGCCGGCCTTACTCAGCCCTGTGAAGTGTTACCCTGGACTCAGCTCTCCATTGGTCTGTCTGCTTTGGGGCAGGGACCATAACACGTCCTGCTGCATTCGTTATTTCAAAGGGTGGTTTAGGATTTTCAGTCTCAGACTGAAGTAGATGACCCGACAAACACAGTGTCAGTCTTTTCTAAAGAAGTGGCTTGGAGAGACTTTTCCCATATGACCGCGTGGCCTAATGGATCAGGCGTCTGACATCGGATCAGAAGATTGAGGGTTCGAGTCCCTTCGTGGTTGTGCTTGTGCAGTTTTCTCTTTGTGCTGAAAGTCCTGCTCCCTTCAGGGCTGGAGCCTCTTCTTGGCAGCTCAGGCCAATCCTCTGGCTTCAGCTAGAGCCCTGGGAAGGAGGTTGTCAGGGTTCACTGTGAACTCTAGTGTACAGATGTGGGGACCTGCATAAAACAGCCCCTAAGCTTATTTTTACCAATTTAGGATAAAAACGTCCCCAAGGCACGTTTTTGTCCTTGAACGGCACGCTGCCACCACCAAGTGATTTAAACAAACATTCAGGGAGGGTGTAACGAAGTGGGATTGTTCCTAATGTTTCCTCTGAATACTGAGTGGGTGCCTCAGTTTCCCCTATGCCTCAGTTTCCCCTCTGCATTTCTTAAGTCTCTAGGTGGTGGGATAAGGGTGTGTGATTGTTGCAAAGCCCTAGAGGGCCAGTGTGATGGGAGAACGGCCGACACCCTGTCTCCTGGCAACTGCTGGCCTGGGCCCCTCCCCTGCAAAGGTGCCGGCTGAAGGGGTTGGAGAACAAAGGGATCAGGTGATCTCCTGGCCCGGGAAGGAGACAAAGGCAGAGGAGGGGCTGGAGAGCTTGGAGCTGGCTGGGCACATGGAGGGAGGTCCAGATGGGCTCTGGCCTCCCCACCCCCCAAGATAGACCTGACTGAGGGATCCTGTTCTCTGTACCTACAAGCTCTGGTTTAGACCCTGTTCCTGTTGTGTAATAAACCTTCTGTTTCACTGGCTGGCCGAGAGTCACGTCTGACTGCGGAGTTGGGGGGCAGGGCCCTCTGGCTTCCCCACGAGCCTCACCCGGGTGGACTCGCTGCGGTGAAGAAGGGGATGCTGAATGCTCCGGGTCAGACCCAGGAAGGTGGAAGCTGGGGAAGCTTCTTGCCCTGGAGACAGTCGGCTCAGCGAGGAGGCTCCTCCGGAGTCCTGACTGGCTTCGTAGGGAGCAGTTCCAGAGCATCGCCCGACAGGGGCATCGGCAGAGCCGTGACTGGGGAGCTCAGGGCTGGGACACCAGGGGCTGCGGGTCGGGAGTGAGGGGCACCGGCAGAGCAGTGACTTGGGAGCTCAGCCCCTCACAGCCCCTCCCCCTCACACTGACAACCCCATGGACCCTCCCCCTAACACTGACACCTCCATGGACCCTCCCCCTCACAGCCCCTCCCCCTCACACCGACACACCCATGGACCCTCCCCCTCACAGCCCCTCCCCCTCACACCGACACCCTCATGGACCCTCCCCCTCACAGCCCCTCCCCCTCACAGCCCCTCCCCTTCACACACACAGGGACTTGTTCGCTGGGGTCTGACATTACAAACCCAGGGGGGAGGTTTCTGAGGATTTACTCCCTGAGCCCCTCCCCCTCTCACCGCTCCCCTGAGCGTGGGCGGCGCCTACAAGGGGCTCGGGGAGGCTGAACCTCCCCAAATGGGGCAAGAAATGCTGGTGGGACGCACCCCCCTTGGAGGGGGGCTGGGCCGCTGCCTTGGGACAGACCCTCCCGAGGAGTGGGGGAGCCACCGGCACTCAGACCTCACGCACAGGCCTGGCTCCCACCTTCAGCCCAGGCAGCCAGAGGGGCCGGGGAGCTCCCTGGCAGTCCGACCCCTCAGCCACCTCCTGCCTCATGGCCTCGGCTCCTGGCGCTATGCTGGTCGCCCCCTCGCTTGAAGGCCCAGAGCAAAAAGAAACAAGCACCTGCCTAGCAGAGGATGGTTTCGATCCATCGACCTCTGGGTTATGGGCCCAGCACGCTGCCGCTGCGCCACTCTGCTGGGTCTCTGCCTCCAGCACCCAGCACCCAGCCTCCAGCATCCACACTAGCGCCTTGCGAGCGCTGGCGCTGGCCTGCAGAGATCTCAGCCACAATGTCCCAGATGGGCAAACGCTGTGGGCTCCTGAAGCCTCTGCCACCCTATGGATCTGGGCTTTTGTTCTTCTCTTGCTCTTTCTCAGCAAGGGGAAGGAAAGAAGGTCTCCTTCAAGCTGGAGTCACAAGGGCGAGGTAAGGATGACTTCCTGGGAGCCGGCTCCAGTTCATTGCTCTACCAGCCGACCAACCTGGGCTTACATCCCACGACCTAGTGGATGTAAGCCCCAGGCAGTTTTTGCCTCAGTGTAGCTTGTTGGGATCAAACCTCTCTCCCCCACCTGGAGCTGATGAACATTCCTGGCTGGAGGGACACACACTCCAACGACTCAAAAGGAAAAGAGTTGATAGAAAAAAATCACAGGACTGACCCCAAAGAAGGGTGAGCTGCAAAAGGTAGAAGCAGGCAACTCCTCTGCGGGAGCTGAGAGACCACGGTGAACATGGTGCAAAGGTCGCTATGTGGGAATTCACAATTGTGATTTTAAAAAACAAACAAACAATCTTTGGCCAGCCGGAATCGAGGCATTTATTACACTTCTCTCATACGTGGATTTTCTGATGTCTAATAAGGCATGAGCGATAACTGAAGCGTTTCCCGCACTCAGCTCATGTGTAGGGTTTCTCTCCGGTGTGGATTCTCTGATATGTGATCAGGGCAGAGCTCTGCTTAAAACTCTTCCCACACTCAGAGCACAGGTAGGGCGTCTCTCCGGTGTGGATTCTACGATGTGTGATGAGGACTGAGTTATAACTGAAGCTTTTCCCACACTCAGAGCACATGTAGGGTTTGTCGCCAGTGTGGATTCTCTGATGTCTGATAAGGTGTGAGCTCCAATAGAAGCGTTTCTCACACTCAGTACACGTGTAGCGTCTCTTCCGAGTTGATTCTCTCGTGTGTAATAAGGTCTGAGAGGCTACTGACGTTTTCCTCTGGCCTCTGCTGAGTCTCACAGGCTTTTGCTTTTTCTGGGAGTGCACAACTCCCGGAAACATTCCCATTGGATATTCCTGATAACGTTCCATGTGGTTCTACTTGCTCAGCATTTTCCTGGTGGGGTGAATCCTCATTCTCACTCACCATCCCAACACCTGATGGGAGACAGAGAATCCAGACACAGGTCACTCCCTGCACCAGAGAGAAAAGCAATCTCAGAGAGAGGAATGGAAAAAGGTGTAAACAAACCAAAATATGTGCGGGAGAGACCAAACCTATCAGGAGCTGATTTTCTCCAAACCCTTCCCCAGAGGAGAGAGAGGAAGGGATCAATTTTGGGTGCGCATCTCACCAGAACTCTCAGGGGAAAGCGAGATTGGCGAGGGATCTGCTGCCAACTGTCAGTCAGGATAGGTGGGAAGCCATGAGTGACATCTGCCTAATGATTCCACATCTGCCGGGAACAATCCTGAACTTGGAAAGCTCACAACTTGGAGAGTCTTGGTAGGGCATCCCAAATGTTTCCTGTATTCACGGACAGTTTTTTAGTTGGTTTACCCAATTCCTCACCTGTGCAGGCAGCTCTCTGGAGCACTTCTTTCTTAGAGCTCCGGAGGTCTGGGACCCACGGCTCTTCCCCTCATTCCAGCTGCAAGATCACATCAGGTTTGGAAACTGGAAACCCTGCTCAAGGCAAAGAAAACAAGGGAGGTCAGTGGAATTTGTGGGATACTTGTCACAAGGAATATTCCATGGTTTTAACCCCTGCTCATTTTTAAGTAGTAATATCCCAAGGCCATCTTCCTTGACTTAAAGTGGCAGAAGAGTCATTATTATAAATCATATTCATCACCTTTTTGCCTATGGGCCAGCTAAGAAGTGGGTCCCCATTGTGCTAGGCAAGGTACAAACCCAGAATAGTAGAAGGCCCATGCCCTGAAGAATTTACAATCTAAATAGACCAGACAGACACAGAATGGGGGAAGGGGTAGAACCCACCGGCAGAGTGAACTATGTGAAGGCAGAGTGACAGAACTGATGAACACAGGAACATATCTTGAAACTATTGTATTTAATGTTATGACTAGGGCCAGTGTTTTCCGGAAATTGCCGCTTTTACTGCATTTTTTACTGGAATTACACCCCCACCGATTTCTGCCTGGGGACACCTGACTCACAGGGCAGAGGCTGGGGACTGGCTGCGGTTGAGACTTTCTGCTAATTTCTTCCGTCCTCATGCAAGTCTGGGTTCAGCAAAACCACTGTGCAGCTTCCCCTGGGCAGGTAGGGGAACCCTGCCTAGGGGAACCTTGAAAGGAGGACACCAGGCTCCCACATTATGCTGCAGAGCAGACGGCGCTCGCAGCTGCTCTCGGCTGCGTCCACAGCCCCTCTCCCCTGCTCATCTCCCCTGCGCACAGCGGGTTCATGTCCCATCTCCCCAGCACACAGCCGGCTCTAGGCTCTCAATGCCCAGTGTCTGGGCCCCACCTCCCCCACACGGCTGGCTCCTGTCCCTTCCCCCCAATGCACTTTCGGGCTGTAAAGGATTATATATTACTCCTGTTTCTCAATTACTCTGTTTTCATTGCCAGCAAACACTGGCCCTAGTTCTGACTGTTATCTGTATCTCTGAGCCAGCCCTTGAGAGCATGAATACTTCACAGACTATGATGCTGAGATGGGCCAGATGATACCGGGGAGGGCTGAGGGATGGGTTTCCTGTGCAATCTGGTGTCACTAAGGGGTAATGAATGCCAGATCTCAAGGCTGGTTATGAAGATCTCCAGCTTTTGAAGCTTTGTCCCACGCAGAAAGGGGCAGTGACTGATTTCACCTCTTTCAGGAGACTGAAGACAGACTTTTTGGGGAGAAACAGCGGAGTTTGAATTGACTTAGAGGGGTCTTTTGGGGCTACAAACTGACATGACCTGTAATCTAAAAGAGGGAAGGTTTTAAGGAAGGTTTTAATACACTTTGGAACTGATCAGGGATTCCCAAGCGGACTGATGAGGGGACGATGGTAAATACGCATTTAGATGCTTTTCTTGTTTTGTATCTTTTCCTCATAAGGCCCATGGACACTGTCATGGATCCATAGGATCTGTGCAATGGCTTGTCTTTTAACCCATCCTTGGGAGGTGCCCCTTGAGTGCACTAGACCCCCAAGGGGTCTCGCTCTTCCACAAGGATAGGCCTTAGACGGAGTCTCTGGCTTCAACTCCCAAGACTGAGCCACTGGCTTCAACACTCCTATTTCAACCTGTGAGCAATGCCAGCGGGTCCAGCTGAGCGACACTCCTGTTCAGAGACTGTTCCTCATTCGATGCACCTCAGCAAGTTTGTGCTGTGACACTGGGCAGACTGTTAAACCACAGCAGCGTTTATTAGCCAACCGACACACGGCATTGGAAAGTCCTTCGATTAGCACAGAGAAGCAAAGACGACAATAGAGTCCATACTGGCCAATGCCCTTGAGCCATGCTGCTGTAGAAAACATTTTGTTTTCCTTTCACTGGGCCTGTCCATTTGTCTTCGGTCCGGTAGAGCTCCCTGCGCCTGTGAGCCCAGTAGGGGCCGAGGGGACGGGAATCCTTACCCAGCGAGGTCACGTTCTCATAGTTCTCCTGCATGACGGCTCTGTAGAGGGCTCTCTGAGCGGGGTCCAGCAGAGCCCCCTCTTCCCTGGTGAAATACACAGCCACCTCCTCGAAGGTCACCTGCCCCTGAAAGAGCAAGAATCCAACACTCAGTACCTGCTGCCCCAATCACAACCCCACTGTTCCTGGGGGAGAGGAGCCCATCAAAGGGAAGCTCTGGGTGGCTCACAGTCAGGAGTCCCATCCCCACCCCACTCAGAGCATCCAGAAAACACCAGGGGGAGGGGACGAAGAGAGAGCCCCTTGTCTCTCCCAGCAGATCCATCACACTCCTACTCGGGTGAGACTGATACGGGAGATGGAGGCCCGAGCAGAGTGCAGGGAGAGCTCGCTGGGAGAAAGCCCAACACTGTTCTCATTGTGAGGAGCTGGACAGGGCCAGCCTTGGTGGTGGGTGGACTAGGTGACGGTCCAGGGGTGCCTCTAGCAGGGGTGTCCCATCTCTGTTCTCCCCACTGCTCTGCAGTGAGTATAGAGAGAGAATAATCATGTATTTGGTATCTAAGGCCAGGTCTACACTAGGACTTTATGTCGAATTTATCAGCGTTAACTCGATTTAATCCCTCACCCGTCCACACTAGGAAGCAGTTTATTTCGACATTAAGGGCTCCTTGAATCGATTTCGGTACTCCACCCTGACGAGGGGAGTAGCGCCAAAATCGAAATGGGCATGTCGAATGCGAGGTACTGTGGACGGAATTCGACGCTAATAGCTCCGGGAGCTATCCCACAGTGCACCACTCGGTGGACGCTCAGGGCAGTATTGTGTACTCGGATGCTCTGACCTGCCACTCAGAGAAATCCCCGCGAAAATTTGAATACTTTTTCCTCTGTGGCCATTTTGAATCCCATTGCCTCTTTGGACATAGTGGCGAGCTCAGCAGCACTGGCAACGATGCAGAGCTCTACAGCGGTGGTTTCGATGCCATCACTGAATAGAAAGAGAGCTCCAACATGGAGTGATCGTGAGGTTTTGGATCTCATCGCTGTGTGGGGCAATGAATCCATCCTAGCCGAGCTCCGTTCAAAAAGACGGAATGCAAAAATTTACGAGAAGATTTCACAGGGTATGACGGAGAGAGGGTACAGCCGGGATGCTACGCAGTGCCGCGTCAAAATCAAGGAGCTACGTCAGGCGTACCAAAAGACCAAAGAGTCCAACGGACGCTCCGGCTCAGCGCCTCAGACTTGCCGTTTTTACGAGGCACTGCACGCCATGCTCGGTGGTGCGGCAACAACTACCCCACCAGTGTCCGTGGACACCGATGATGGGGTCCATTCTACGGACACATCGGAGGAGGTTTTCGCTGACGGCGAAGAAGAGGAAGGAGGGCAGGGGGACGAGGCAATCGAAAGCGGTCACCCTGGAGATTTCCCCGACAGCCAGGAACTATTCCTGACCCTGACTGCGCTGCCCTTCGAACACTCCCAAGGCAGCATTCCTGATCAGGAATCAGGAGAGGGATCATCAGGGCAGTGTTTTAGACATTTATTTTCAATACAATACTTATGGTGTGTTAACGCTCTGTAACTGTGGCTTCATTGGCCTTATGCGCTTCACCTTGGAGTCGCTTTCCCGTGCAACTATTCGAAAAGTCTGTCAATATGTATGGGGATAGAGGTGTAATCACCAGCAGAGATCTCAGAGAAGCTGTCTTGAAGGTACAGCGATAGCTTGTCTAGCACGTTCACTGGGAGAGCTGCCTTATTGTCTCCTCCATGGTAGGATACTTTCCCGCGCCATGCGAGCAGCAGGTACTCTGGTATCATTGCCTTGCATAGCATGGCAGCATACGGCCCCGGGGTTTGCTTGCATTGACTCAGCATGCACATTTTCTCTGTCTCCGTAATCCTCATCAGAGTGATATCAGTCATGGGGTCCTGGTTCGAATGAGTAGTATAATTAGTATACTGCATGCTTCCTTTTCCCCTTACAGACAGACACCCGGCAGTTTACGTTACCGCGTGGTGGTAGGGGCTCGGGAGCAAAACCAGTAGTGCATATCGGTGCGCGGGAAGTGACAGTCCCGGGGACCGTCAAAGCTAAACCGGGGATAGGATAGGCGAGCCGTTCATGATGAGCGGTTCGCGGGCATTTTTGGGTCCCTGGAGCGGCCACGCTGAGGGGGGGGAAGGGTAGGCGAGCTGTTCACGCAGAGCGGTTCGCGGCCATTTTTGGGTCCCTGGAGCGGCCACGCTGAGGGGGGAGAAGGGTAGGCGAGCCGCTCACGCTGAGCGGTTCGCGGGCATTTTTGGTTCCCTGGAGCGGCCACGCTGAGGGGGGGGAAGGGTAGGCGAGCTGTTCACGCTGAGCGGTTCGCGCGCATTTTTGGTTCCCTGCAGCGGCAACGCGGACGGGGTGGGGGGGGTTTAGGACAGCCGCCGTAGATTACCAGTTTGGCCAGCAGCAGCTACTGACCGCCGCCAGGAACACTGAGGGAGACATGGGATTAGAGCAGTGCTGTGAAGCAATCTCACAGCAGTCGTAAGTAAGCAGCTTACCATGGTTTTCAGAGAGGTGATTTTCTGTGTACGGAAAGGCCTCTGGGATCCGTATACCGGGACCCTAGGCACTCACTCAGCCTTAAGGCATATTATTTGACCTTGTAGTACGTGTACATGTGATAGGCACTGTCTTTGGTCCTATTCACGGTGAAAGAGTATGGTCATTGTTCTTGAAAAAGTATCTGTCTGAGGAATTCACTCCCTTTCATTTATCCCACAGCTGTGAGTGTCTCCCACCCAACCCGTGCTTCTCCCACCCATGGCCTAGTCCAGATAAGGCGGCGCAAAAAGAGAACCAGGGACGACATGTTCTCGGAATTAGTGATGCTGTCACAGAGGGAGGCGGCACAGCGCAGAGAGGACTTCGCACGGTACGAGCGAGCAGCCAGGGAACGGGAGCAGAGGGCTGAAGCGCGCGAGGACAGGTGGCGGCAGGAGGATCAGCAGGCGACCCAAACAATGCTGGGAATAATGAGGGAGCAAACAGACACGCTCCGGCGCCTAGTGGATATTCTCCAGGACAGGAGACATGAGGAAAGAGCGCCTCTGTATGTTCTTTCAAGCCGCCCTCCCCCGCCACCAAGTCCAGTGGCTTCCTCCCCAAAAGTCACTAGGACAAGGGGAGCCAGGGTGCGTGGAAATACTCAATCCACCCCTGCAGACCGCTGCAACAGCAGAAGGCTGTCATTCCCAAAACCATAGACTTTTCCCTCCTCTCCATCTAGCAGCACCCCTGAGCACCTCCCTTCCCAGGTTCCATGTGAAGTTACTGTTTTGTTGAATAAATCTTGTTTTTTGGTTCACCAATGTTTCCCTGAGTGTTTTAAACGGGACAGTTTGTATCTCTGGGTAGTGGTGAACATGGTTTTTAAGTGCAGAGAATGGGAGCACAAACGAGGGTGCAGACAGGTTAACTGCTGAAGTGACAAGCACAGTACACATTGCATGCATTAAGCACACCTTTCCTTCGTTGTGCTGGTTTGTACGTTCTAAACGTAGGGTTGGGGGTTGGGTGGTGCACTGTATGTTTGGGGAGGGTGGTCGCTGATCTTTTGCGGCTGACAGTAGCCTGCTGGATAGATCAATGCACTGTGTGATCCGTTGGCGATACTCAATACGTACAAGGCACATAGACACCACCACACACACATGGGATTAGAAGAGGTTGATGGTCCCTTTAAGCAAGCGGAACACCTCTTGGCACTGCGCTTTGGGCAGGATCAACAGCTTCCCCTTTGATGGGAAGTGTCCCCCAACCAAACCTCCCCCCAACCGCCGTATGCCTACACGGTGATAATCATTACCCAAGAAGAAGTACAGGAACACGTTCAAACAAAAAAATTTTTCCTTTACTGTGACTTTACAGCGTTTATCCAAGGAGGGGGAAGGCGGTTGGTAATGGGAGGATGGGCAACGGGACATGTGTAAAGGGACAGGGGTAGGTCCAGTATCTGTTTACGGAAGTGTAGCAGTCAATGGTTAACCCGCTCTGTCTGGAAGCGAGCTTTCAAAGCTTCACGGATGCGGACCGCCTCCCGCTGTGATCTTCGAATGGCTCTGGTGTCTGGCTGAGCGTAATCTGCTGCTAGTCGATTTGCCTCAACCTCCCAGCCCTGCATAAATGTCTCCCCCTTGATCTCACACAGATTGTGGAGCACACAGCACGCCGCAATCACAATGGGGATATTTTTAGGGCTGAGGTCGGAGCGAGTAAGTAAGCTTCGCCATCTTGCCTTGAGACGGCCAAAGGCACACTCCACCACCATTCTGCACTTGCTCAGGCGGTAATTAAAGAGTTCCTTTTCAGTGTCCAGGGCTCCCGTGTATGGCTTCATGAGCCATGGCATTAGCGGGTAGGCAGGGTCCCCCAGGATCACTGTTGGCATCTCCACCTCCCCAACAGTGATTTTGTGATCGGGGAAATAAACCCCCTGTTGCAGGCGTCTAAACAGACCAGAGTTTTTGAAAACACGAGCATCATGAACCTTTCCTGGCCACCCAACATTGATGTTTGTAAAACGTCCTTTGTGGTCCACTAGTGCTTGCAGAACCATAGAAAAATAGCCCTTCCGGTTAATATACTGGCCGCCCTGGTGCTCCGGTCCCATGATAGGGATGTGTGTCCCATCTATGGCCCCACCGCAGTTTGGGAATCCCATTGCAGCGAAGCCATCTATGATCGCCTGCACGTCTCCCAGGGTCACTACTTTGTGGAGCAGCAGGTCAACGATTGCACGAGCTACCTGCATCACAGCAACCCCCACGGTAGACTTGCCCACTCCAAATTGGTTCGCTACTGACCGGTAGCTGTCAGGGGTTGCAAGCTTCCAGAGGGCTATGGCCACTCGCTTCTGGATAGTGAGGGCAGCTCGCATCCGGGTGTCCTGGCGCTTCAGGGCAGGGGACAGCAACTCACAAAGTTCCATAAAAGTGCACTTACGCATCCGAAAGTTTCGCAGCCACTGGGACTCATCCCATACCTGCATCACTATGCGGTCCCACCAGTCAGTGCTTGTTTCCCTTGCCCAGCATCGCCGTTCCACGGGATCAACATGACCCATTGCCACCATGATCTCTAGGGTCCGGGGTCCAGCGCTTTGCAAGAGATCAATGCCCCTTTCAAAGTTTAAGTACTCCCGGAGATTACGTTGTCTCCTCTCCCGATTTCTCTGCAACAGAGTCTGGAAAAGGTGCGCTATAAGGCGCGAGTTGTTGGCTACGGACAGAACATCTGCGATAATCGCGGAGGGCTCCATGCTCACTGTCCAGTGGCGTCCGAGCTATCAGCCACAGGAAAAGGGCGCGAATTCATTCCCCGCCGGCGCTTTCACGTAGGGAAGGCGGAAGTGTGGGTCGAGTGACGAAATGTACGTATACCGACCCTTGACACAATTTCGTTCCCACAAGGCACTGGGGGCTGCACCCAGAATTCCAGTGGGCAGGCGGGACTGCGGGAACTGTGGGATAGCTACCCACAGTGCACCGCTTGCAATGTCGACGCTTGCCCCCCTACTGTGGACTCGGACATTCGAATAAACATCCCTGGTGTGGATTCGAACAATCGACATTGAAATATCGGGTTCACAAGTTCGGTTTCACAGAAATCGAACTAGTACCGTAGTGTAGACATACCCTCAGGCTGTGTCTACCCTACAGAGTTATGCTGCTTTAGTTAAAGTGTTATAATTAAACTGCTGTTGCATGTCCACACTATGCTGCTTGTGTCACCAGAGCGCATCCACGACAGCAGCCCTTGAAACGCCCCAAAGAGCAGTGCACTGTGGGTAGCTATCGCACTGTGCAACTGGCCACAGGGGGCTTTGGGAGGGGTTTGCAATGGTTCATGGGCCGGTACAGCATCACATGATGCAGGTTTCTCTCTCCCATTGTTCCATGGGCAGCCTACTAGATTGCCAGCTGCTTCCCCACTGCAGTGTGTGTGGCAGGGCAGAGAGTGACACTATGCAAAACAGATAAGTGTGGAACAATGACACAGCACAAAACCACACAATAGAAGTGTGTAGAGAGATAGGGCAGGGAGGGACCCTGAGAGTCAGGACCAAGTATCCCTAGGTCATCCCCGACAGGTGTTTGCATAACCCCTTCTTCAAATCCTCCAATGAAGGAGATTCTGCAACTTCCCATGGAGGCCACTGCCATGCAATCGACAATGCTTGGCTTGTGATTAAGGGCCAGGCTGTGACTCAGAAAATTTGGATTCAGTTCCAAGTTTGGCCCCATTATTCTCTGTGCAAACATGGACAAATGACATCACATCTTTTTAGCCTCAGTTTCCCCATCTGTAAAATGGGAACCATCCTCCCACACTTCATCTATTTTGCCTGTGAGCTCTTGGCATCAAGGACTCTCTCTCGCACTATGAGTTGTACAACACCTGCAGAATCAGGGCCTCCATCCTTGGTCGGGGTTTCCGCAGTGTCTGGCACAACTGGGGCACCCACTCTTGGATGGGGTATCTGCAGGGGGATTAAAGGGCAGGGCTAACCATCACGCTTCATGTCTCAAACTGCTCTGTGGCTGGGGGCTCAGGAGGGACTGTTCCCATGTAATAACGTATGGAAAGGATCATTGTGCAGTCCGTGGGGAAGGGGTTAGAGTTTCCTTTACTATTTCCGGCATTGGCCACTCCCACAGACAGGATGTCTGCTGGGGGAGGAGAAATACAAGGCTTAATGGGACCGTGGATCTGATCAGATGAGGCCGGAGGGAGGGGGGAATTTAACCACCCCCAGCCCATAACCTCCAATATGCAGAATCATAGAATCATAGGACTGTAAGGGACCTTGAGACGTCATCCAGTCCAGCCCCTGCACTCATAAGTATAATCTAGACCATCCCTGACAGGTGTTTGTCGAACCTGCTCTTAAAAACCTCCCCTGACAGAGATTCCACAACCTCCCTGGGGAATTCACTCCAGTGCTTAACAGCCCTGACAGACAGGGAGCTTTTCCTGATGTCCAACCTAAACCTCCCTTGCTGCAATTTAAGCCCTTGGTTCTTGTCCTATCCTCAGATGAAGAATAATGTGTCCCCTCCCTCTTTGTAACAAGCTTTTCTGTACTTGAAAACTGTGATCACGTCCCCTCTCGGTCATCTCTTCTCCAGACTAAACACACCCAATTGTTTTCAATCTTCCCTCAAAGCTCATGTTTTCTAGAGCTTTCATCATTTTTGTTGCTCTTCTCTGGCCTTTCTCCAATTTGTCCACTTCTTTCCTGAAATGTGGTGCCCAGGATTGGACATAACACTCCAGCTGAGGCCTAATCAGTGTGGACTCCCTCCAGAAACAAAGGACTGTGCTTAAAAAACCCCGGGGAACACCTCAAAACCTCAGGAAACTGCAATATCTAGCATTTGATGGCTGCGTTTAATAATTTAAAAAAAGAAAAGGATGCAAATATGAGCAATTTGAGATCCACTCTCACAAATGAGAGGAAATGCCGGGAAGGCAGGTGGCAAGTAGCCCCAGCACCCGGAGTGCCGGGTGGGTGCATGGTGCAGCCCCCAGTGGCTCCAGCACCCAGGGCACCAGCCCCCACACCCTGAGTGCTCAGAGCACCAGAGGCCTGGCCCCCAGAGTTCAGAGCACTCTGCGTCGCGAGTACCAGCCCCTACCAGCCCCATGGAGTCATGGGCTGCAGGCCGCCCCCCTTAGCCCCTTTGGTATGACCAAGTATGGCCATTCTCCTGTTCTTACAAAGTGTGTGAGGGGCATTGAGGATCCAGATTGCGGAAGGCAGGAGAGGGAGATGGGTGTGGGGGGGAGTCTTGGAGAATTTGAGCTGCAGTAGCTGAAGCTGGGACAACGGGGTGGGGCGGCAAGTGGTGGCAGGACTCTTGCTGCCGGGATCTAGCTGCCCAAATTCCTCCCCGTGCCGCTGGGCCCCAGTCTCCTCCAGCCACCAGGTAACCCAGGAACTAAGGCAGGAATGGGGTGAGGAATCAAGTCAAGCTGAGCAAGGCAGGAAAAAAAATTCAGCTTGCCTCCATGGGCCGCTCGCAATGACGTCCTTTTTGTGTGCCATGGCTGGCAAAAACATCCCGGACGGAGAAGCAGCAGGCCCAAAAAGTGTCCTGTAGGGGCTGAAGTAGCTCAGTTGGGAGAGCGTCAGACTGAAGATCTAAAGGTCCCTGGTTCAATCCCAGGCTTTGGCATGCTCTTTGGTCCCTTTGTGTGCAGGGGTGGGCTGTTTTCTCGAAGCGCAGTGGTACCTCTACCCACCACGAGTCCCTCCTTGCAGGCTCCCCATCAGGAAAAGACAGTAGGGGCTTGTGCCCACCTGGGCTTTCCTTCTTCTCTTGCTCTTTCTCTGCAAGGGGAAGGAAAAGAAGCTCTCCTTCAAGCTGCAGTCACAAGGGCAAGAGAAGGTTGACTTCCTGAGCTCCGGCTCCAGTCCTTTTTGCTACCAGTTGATCTCTCGAAGGGCTGCTGCCAGTTTCTCCAGGTTCGCCCATCGGTGTGTGCCAGCGTGAGCACCAGCCAAGTGGTTGACCTTTGAAGGAAGTTTCTGTAGTGTAGTGTTATCACGTTTGCCTAACACACAAGGTCCCTGGTTCAAAGGAGGAAGTGAGGGGGGAATGGGGCAAAGGAGGAAGGTCATGCTGAGGAAGGCAGGGCAGAAGCTAAACTAAGCTAACCTCAGTGGGGTTAGTAGAGCGCCACCGTTTGTTCTTCCAAAGCCTGGGGAGGTGCTGTTGGCTGCTGGGAGGTAGAATCCTGTGCCTGCCTCTCGGCTTCCCAGGGGTGGCTACGTGCAGCCCAGGAGAAGAAGGAAAAGGGGTTCTGGGTGGAAGGAAGACAAGGAAAGCTGAGTCCGCGTGTGTGTGCAACAGAGATCTTTTCTGTCCAGGGTGGGTATCAGGCTTAATCCTCAAGGCCGAGCGCAAAACCTTCAGCCGGGCACGTTTCGCTCCCTTCCCGCCTCCGCCCAAGCGGCAAGGGAGAAACGGACGAGACTCGCCGGGTCGAAGACGCCTCCCTCCCACTTCTCTGTAGGCTGCTGTGACGTTATTAATATGAACTGGGACCGTAGAGATCATTGTTGCCACCACTGTTCTATATTTGCAGCAAATATTGGCCAAAGCTTGTCGTGCGAGGTGTCTATGACAATGATGTTCTCATGTGCTGGTTATAATGATGCTAGCTGTATGTGTGTACCATTTTTGTATTTGAAGTTATGAATGTGGACTATGTACTTGTGTCTCAAATGTATTTGATTCTGAGTAGCCTCAGCGATGTGGTGGGTCAGCTTGTCTTGAGAAAGGACTATACTAGACGCACTGAGCCCGGGGCTTTTCTTAGCGCAGTTGGCAGCGCGTCAGTCTCATAATCTGAAGGTCCTGAGTTCAAGCCTCAGAGAGGGCAGCTGCTTTTGCTCCCGGCTTCAGATTTTCTCAAGGAAATCAGAGAAAAGAGACTAGAGCAGAGTGGTTTCTAGACACACACACACACACACACAGACTTTTCGACGGCATTAACTTTTCCTTCGCCTGATTGACCGAGGCCCAGAGGGACAGTTTTGAGGCGGCAAAAAGGGGGCCTTTGAGGGTCTCAGCAGGTCTTGAGGAACAAAGAGCTGTCTCCATCCCTGGGTGGGCTTGAACCACCAGCCTTTCAGTTACCAGCCGAACACACTGACCCATTGTGCCACAGGGACATGAGTTGGCTGGTATCAAGGCTGCTGCTCCTGGACGCGGTGCGCTGAGGCACCAGGCGATGGGGGGCAGGGCCATGGGGGAAGCCTCCCTGGCCAGGAGCTCAGGCCCACCAGGAAGGACGAGCTTGCCCACCCCTTAATTAGGGTGTTCCTGGGCACACCCGGCACCGTACAGCTACCAGGATCCCTGCCACAGAGGAGGGTGCCACAAGTCTCAGCCTCCCTTTCCCACATATGCTGGGGGGGAATAGCTCAGTGGTTTGAGCATTGGCCTGCTAAACCCAGGGTTGTGAGTTCAATCCTTGAGGGGGCCATTTAGAGATCTGGGGCAAAAATTGGGGATTGGTCCTGCTTTGAGCAGGGGGTTGGACTAGATGACCTTCTAAGGTCCCTTCCAACCCTGATATTCTATGAGACAGAAACACACTGACACTTTCTTCTCCCCCGGACTTTCGTGGCTCCCAGGGGACGCTCCACCCCCCACGTGTGCCACTGTCCTTCCCCCGCCCGCAGCTCCGGCTCGTCCCCCCGCCGCCCCCGGCCCCACACAGGGGAACCCCCCGGCCCCAGGCTCTGTCCCCACCCGGGTCCCGGCGGGGCCGGGGCCGAGCCCGGCTGCAGCTGAGCCCAGCAGCTCCGCGATCGCCCCGGCGGCTCCAGCGCTGCCGGCAAACACGGGACCCCCCCAGGGAGCCGCTGCTCAGCCCCGCCCCCGGCTCCCAATGGAGCCAGAGCCCCGCCCCCAGGCGCTGCCCCGCCCCCTGTCTGTGCCAGAGCCCCGCCCCCAGGAGCTGCCCCGCCCCCGGCTCCCAATGGAGCCAGAGCCCCGCCCCCAGGCTCTGGGCTTCGTTCTCCCGGCTCTCTGGGGCTCGCACTGAGCATGCGCACTAACAACTGTTAACACGCTCCCTGAGCTGGGCTGAAGAGGGCGGAAGCGGCTCCCGGGGCAGGCTGGGAGATGTAGTTCCTGGCGCGCCTGACGGGACCGGAAGTGACGTTGCGAACGTGGGCGGGGCTCTGCGTGTCTCCCGGCTCTGGGCATGCGCGGATCGGGGCGGGGGGAGAAGTGCCGGTGACTCCCGAGGGGGGAGAAAGGGGGGGACCCCCCTTTCTCCCCAGAGACCCACGAGCCGCACCCAGGGTGACCCCCCTCCCCCCCCCTCCCTGAGCAGGTCTCTGCCCGTCCCCCACCGCGCCCCATTGTCTCCCCCTCCCCCCATGGGCGGCTCTCACTGTGGGGGGGGCTCGGGGGGGATCTGGGGTCACTGGCCAGGGACTCTGCGGACTCGGTCCCAGGGAATCTCTGGGGGGCCCCTGGCTGGGGGCTGGGCTCTGGGTGGGGGTCTGGGGCCCCTGGCTGGGGTCTGGGCTCTGGGGGGGGCTGGGGCCCCTGGCTGGGGGCTGGGAATGTGACGTCACCGATTCTGCTTTTCTCCCCTCTGGAAAACTGCGGAAACGTCCGGTTCCATTGGGAAAATTCATCCCCCGAGTCCTTGTCCTAGATCTGGGGGTGCGGGAGGGGGGAAGGGGATTCGCGCTGCCCCACAACAGTCTCTCCCACAGCGCTCTGGACTCGTTCTTCCTGAAACCTGGTATCACGGACACCACTGTTAATCCAGAGTCACTGCCGGGACAGACGAGGAGTGACTCCAGATCGACAGTGGGGCAAATGAGATCAGCAATTCTCCCTGTGAGGAGGGGCTCTCATTAGCTGCTCCCCCCAGAGAGCTCAAGGGGGGAAGGCTGCTCCAACGCCCTGTCCCTCTCTGCTCAGGATATTGGGGTTCAGCTTCCTGGGTCAGACGCTGCAGCCTCCGTTGTGATCTGGACGACCAGGCTTAGCAGCTGCTGCTCCCCCCGCGGGGTCTGTGCTGGGAAGTGACCTTAATTAAACCGTCTTCTCTGCCCGGCCCAGGTGATGACTTTCTCCAGCTGGCACCAGCCCCCTAGGGCAGCCCTGAGCCCCGTTAATACTAAATTCTGAGCCAGAGATTCCAGGTAACTGGAAGAAACGAAGGGAAAATGCTGGGATCTGGCCTTAAAATGACTCTACACAAACAGACCCCTTCCCCCCACTCATTTCTCATCCCATTAGCAATTGCAGCAGCAAATCCAGCCTTGTGGGAGCAAACAACCCACCAATGGGACTTTCCTACAGGCCGGGCAGGGGGAGGGGACAGGGAAAAGGAGATAGAAGGAGAAAGAGAGACCGAAAGGGGCCGTGGGACGGAAGAGTTTTGAGAGAGATTTCCAGATCTCTGGTCTGCCCAGACAGATGTATTACTGCACCCTGGGTGAAATCACTTTCCTGTGGAAAAATGAGAATCGGACAGAGAAAAACCCAGTTCCTGACTCTCTATTCCTCCTCCTGCCGTGGGGTCAGTGTCTGAAGGAATCCCCCACAGTGGATCCTTTGGTTCTGCTTTTTTCTAGCCTTGTCTTCAGAGGCTTTGTTATGGGATTTTGGGAGGGAGAAGGGAGGTTAAAAAGGTCTCTGTGGGCTTATCCTTGCAGGAGGGGCCAGGTCTCCACTGTAATAAAGAGATGGAGCATTTTCTCAGCATGGCAGACTCTAGGCTGTCTCTGCAGGGAAAGGGCCGGGGGGAATCGTGATATGAAATTAACTAGAGCCTGTTCTGAAACCTCCACAACTGCCCTTCTCACCCTGCCAGGCTGCAGAATGACGCGCACGTCTCACTCCACTTCATCCCGCCCTCCCATGGGACAGGGTAGAGACATGGCTGCAGAGGAGCCAGTTCAGGTAGGGATTATCGCGGGGGTTGCTGGTGGGTTCCTGCAGGAGGAAGAGGGACAGCAAATACACTGGATATGGGAAGATTTGCACAGTCTGGTTTGGAGGTTGGAGCGGGGCAGCAAATACACATGGTGGAGAAAGAGAGGAGGACAGGGTGCAGCAAACCTGGAGTTATTTAATAAGTGTCCTAGATTCTAGGAACAGACCCATAAGGTTCGGAGGTGGAAATGCCCTAATTTCTTGAACAGAAATAACCTACCTACATGGGCTAAGAATACTGACCAGACTCCCAGTGCTGAAGCCTGTTCTGACTAACCAGCGGCTGCTGTGAGATATGAAGGGGGCTCCTACCAGTCAGGCTTAGGGGAGATTCCCCCCCCCTTCATATCCAGCTCCTCACAATGGGGAGGGTGTTGGGCTTCCTACCAGAGATCTCGCCCTGGACCCTGCTAGGGGCAGCAGGCGCTGAATGTTGGACTCTTGCTCTTTCAGGGGCCGGTGACCTTCGAGGAGGTGGCTGTGTATTTCACCAGGGAAGAGGGGGCTCTGCTGGACCCCGCTCAGAGAGCCCTCTACAGAGACGTCATGCAGGAGAACTATGCGAATGTGACCTCGCTGGGTAAGGGTTACTGTCCCCTCGGTTCTTGGAAGGGGAAAAGAAGAGAGAAGGTTCACGCCAGCCCCAAAATGCCACCTCTACTCTGTCCTGTTTCAGCATCACCCCCATATGCCAGTGACACACACACTACCAGAGACCCTCCCCCGCTGCAGAACACTTTTGGGAACAGAGCACAGGAGCCGTATCGCACAGTGTCAGATATCTCCTGTTTGCTCAAGTAAAACAGGGTTAGGTGCGGCATAACCAACAGAAGCTTCCTACCCCTGACCTCTCAGACACTGAGCCTACTCCACCGAAACCAGAATGTGCTTGGGGTGTAACGAGCAGGCTGCTGGGCCAGGGTTACTTATCACACAGACACTCAGTGCGTCCTTGAATGCTGGCTGGGGGTATCCAGAGAAGGAAGCTCAGTGGTGGATTTAGCGTTAGTGGGGCCCTGAGCTCAGCTTCATTTTGGGGGCCCCTCCTTGGGACCCAGCCAAGAAAAAGAACATTCTCTCTTATCTCCCCCCACCAGCATTTTTCATTCTTTTTTTCTTCATCCTCCTCCTATAAGTAATAGGAAGTAACTGAAAAGAAAGTGAGGTACCTTGATTGTTTTTGTAGTGAAACTTATTTTTCCACAGACCACTTGAAAATCACCACGGGTCTCGACGGACCACTTAATGATCTTTCCAGATATGTGTGTGGGGGCACAGGAGTAAGAGAGGGCAGGGGGCTGAGGGTGTGTGGGGGGTGCAGGAGTCAGGGCTGGGGGTGTGGGCTGGGGTCTTGGGGGTGCTCCCAGCCCCCTGCCTTGAGTGGCTCACAGCAGGAGCTGGGGGTGGGGGGATGTGATCGGGGAGTGCTTTATAAAGCAGTGAGCAAGCCACCAGGGAGCTTTGCGAACAGGGCTACTAACAGGGAGTTTCGTGAGGGAGATGGAAGGGGAGTGGGAAGGGGGCGAGGTACTCTTGCCATTCTTTAAAACATTTAAGCTATAATACAAACTACTTGATTTAAACATAAAGCCTATTGTTAACCTAGGTAGCTGTAGGAGAGAATGCAGGCAGAAGCCCAGCAGCAGAGTGGGGGCTATCCTGTTTATTGCACTCAATGTAGCATGTCTGATTACCTGCCCTGTGGGTGGGTGGCGTATGTGTGCATTCGGTGCAAGGAGCTTCTGGCCCTCAGAGACCGCGTGCAGGCTTTGGAGGCCAGGGTAGCAGAACTGGAGGAGCTAAGGGAGGCAGAGAGGTATGGTGATGAGGCTTTCCGGGACACTGTAGATGTGTCGCACCTCTGGACAGACAGCCCTTGAGCTGTTGAGGAGGATGAAAGGCCCAGGGAAGGAGAGCAGTCAACGGGAGCAGAGGGAAACCTTCCCGTAGTTGAGACCCTCCTTCCATATGGTGTTGGGATCTGCAACCTCTTGCACTGAGGTTACCTCGCTGGGGGAGGGAATTCCAGTCATTAAGAAAAGGCAGGTGTTAGTAATGGGAGATTTGATCATTAGAAACAAGGATAGCTCGGTTTGTATTGACCGGGAGAACCGTATGGTGACTTGCCTGCCTGGTGCGAAGGTTGCGGATCTCTCGAGGCATCTAGAGAGACTTGTATGTAGTGCTGGGGAGGATCCAGTGGTCGTGGTACATGTAGGTACCAATGACATAGGGAAGGGTAGGAGAGACGTCCTGGAGGCCAAATTCAGGCTGCTAGAAAAGAGACTGAAATCCAGGACCTCTATGGTGGCATTCTCAGAAATGCGTCCAGTTCCACGCGCAGGGCCAGGTAGCCAGGCAGAGCTTCAGAGTCTCAATGCGTGGATGAGATGACAGTGTAGAGAGGAGGGGTTTAGATTTATTAGGAACTGGGGAAACTTTTGGGATAGGAGGAGCCTATACAGGAAGGATGGGCTCCACCTAAACCAAAGTGGAACCAGACTGCTGGCACTTACCATTAAAAAGGTTGCAGAGCAGTTTTTAAACTAAGAGATGGGGGAAAGCCGATGGCTGCAGAGGAGCACGTGGATTGGACAGAGACTTCTCTTAGAGGAGAGTCTAGTGCTAGAGATTTTCTCGGTTTTAGTCAGGAGGAGAGGCTGGAAGAGGATAAAGTAGGGGCCAGATCAGACAAGAAGCATTCACACACAAAAGAATCTGACGCATCAGAAAAGGGCAGACAAATAAACAGAGATAAGTTTTTAAAGTGCTTGTATACAAATGCTAGAAGTCTAAATAATAAGATGGGTGAGTGCCTTGTGTTAAAAGAGGATATTGATATAATAAGCATCACAGAAACCTGGTGGAGTGAGGACGATCAATGGGACACAATCATTCCAGAGTACAAAATATATCGGAAGGACAGAGCGGGGGGGGCGGGGGGCGGGGGCGGGAGTGGCACTGTATGTTAATGGAAATGTAGACTCAAATGAAGTAAAAATCTTAAATGAAACCGCATATTCCATAGAATCTCTATGGATAGTAATTCCATGCTCTAATGAGAATATAACAGTAGCAATCTATTGTAGACCACCTGTCAAAGACAGTGATAGTGAGGATGAAATGCTAAGGGAGATTCGAGAGGCTATCAAAATAAAGAACTCAATAATAGTGAGAATCCTGTGGCACCTTATAGACTAACAGACATATTGGAGCATAAGTTTTCGTGGGTTAATACCCACTTCACCCACGAAAGCTTATGCTCCAATACGTCTGTTAGTCTATAAGGGGCCACAGGACTCTTTCTCGCTTCTACAGATCCAGACTAACACGGCTCCCCCTCTGACACTCAGTAATAGTGGGGGGTTTCAGTTATCCCCATATTGACTGGGTACATGTCACCTCAGGATGAAATGCAGAGACAACATTTCTCAGTACTTTAAATGGCTGCTTCTTGGAGCAGCTGGTACAAGAACCCACAAGGGGAGAAGCAACTCTGGATTTAGTCCTGAGTGGAGCGCAGGATCTAGTCCAAGAGGTAACTCTAACAGGACCGCTTGGAAATAGTGACCTTCCCCCTGCCAGAGAATGGCTATTTGACCAGCTGTTTGCCTTGCTGGCTCTGAGGAACTTAGGGTTAGGGTTGCAACTTTTTCAGTAATATCATACAGTAAAATCTCATAACTTTCCATACAGTGTTGCTACACATTTTAACAGGAGGATAATATTCAGTAGATTGTCTTTTCAAATGATACCTCACAAGCCATACCGTGATAAATGGAGGGGAGGGGAGGGGAGGAAGCTCCCTTTTATAAACACCCAGCCTGCCAGTTTGCTGTAAAATCCCTGTTGGTGTCAGTTCTCTGCTTGCTTTACCTGTAAAGGGTTAACAAGCCCACAGGTAAAAGAAAAGGAGTGGGCAGCTGACCAAAAGAGCCAATGGAAAGGCTAGAACGTTTTAAAATGGGAAAGAAACTTTCCCTTTGTCTGTTGTTCTCCGGAGAAGGAGACACGGAGTAGCAATGCTGTGTATGACTTGAATTTTTGATCACTGGTTTGAATGAAATCCAATATGGAGTATATCATCTGTGACTCTCGGACTCCATCTCTGTAAGCAGGCTAGCTTACTCTTAAAGACACTGGATTTCCTTGGCTCAAACCGGACTGGACCAGTTTTTCCCACCAAAAGGGCTATATAAGGACTTGCTCAGCGCCTGGGCGGGGCTGTCCATTCCCGCGGCAGCACGTGCACGGTCGGGTCTCCCTAGCGCTCCAGAGCTAGAGAGAAGACACCATCTGTCCTGCAGCGAGGTTAAGGAAGGAGAGGCCTGTCCTCACTATCCCCGCCACAGCAAACCGAATCCATTTGACCTCTGGAGGGTCCTGCTCTCCTGGTGTCCATCAGCCCGGAGGGTCTCCCTGCCTGCAACAAAATCCAACAGTCGTCGGGACTCCCCCGTAGTCCTCCTCGAAGGCTCCAAATCAGCCGGAGCATAGAAGGTCCTGGGCTTCGCCTCCGTGTGCTGTGTCCACTGCGCCTAAATCGCAGGGAAAGGTTTCTGTGTTGGGTTTTATTTATTGTTTCTCTGAATACCAAGGGAGGTTTTGTGGGTCTGAGCTTCACGCTTCTAAAGCCAGTCACTGAATCACTGTATGCTTAAGTTTGAGTTTCTTCCAGTTCTCCATACCTTTACCCTTAATATACTTACCTGTGGCACTTAATATACTTACCTTGTCTTTCCTTCATTTTAATTACATCACCCAGGGAGGGAGGGACACCCTTATTGTGAGCTAAATCCACTGGGGACAGATCCGGGAGGGAGCCGAGTCTGCTCTTCTGAGAAAAGGGGCTTTCCTTTTCTATCTCCCCCCCCCGAACCCACCATTTCTCTAGTACATTCTCTCTGATGCGTGACCTTACTCCCCTTGGGGTGGGTGGGGTCTTTTGGTCTGCAAGGTGCAATAGGTTGCACTAGATGATCACGCTGGTCCCTTCTGACCTTAAAGGCTCTGAGTCTAACAGGGAGAGGGAAGTAAAGGAAAATTTTTTTAAAAAATTAACCAAACATTGTAATACGAGGGTGACTCCAACAGCTCACTGCATAGTCCCGCCCCTTTCTTCCCCCACTGGGTGTTTAGTGACCTGCTGGGAGTTGGGACATTAATTCTCTCCTTCCATTGATAAACTGACCCAAAGGGACTGAAATTTAACCAATTCCCAGCCAGGAAAACCTCACACCCCTGCATTGACTGGGAATCGAACCCAGGTCAACTGTTTGGAGGGCAGCTCTGCTCACCACTACACCACCAATGCACCTGGCAAACGCACCTCTCCTGTGTGCCACTGATGCTTGGCAAATGACTCACCCCCACAGCGCTCAGGAGCTGGCTGGAGAGGCCGGAGGCAGCCTGTCAGCTGTGAGCAGAGACAGGTCCCCAGAGTGACTGACAGGTGGGGACCTGGGCTCCACAGCCCAGCCTGAGGTGGCTCCAACTCCATCTCTGCCCTCAGAGAAGGGAAATGAAAATCAGTGACCCTCATGGCAAACGTGACCCCCGAAGGAAGGAGACAGCTCCTTTGAATGCACAGATTGGGTTGGTTCCTGCAACGTACTGAGGGTTTGTTGCTGCTGCTGATTCCAGTCCTTGGGCTCTGCCTGGACAAGGAACGATTCAGGCTGTCACTCAAGGGAAGCAGGGAGATGATGTTTTGACGGCTGCCTCATCTTAAGGGTGTTTGTCGGTCACCTTCTAATCTAGTGGGTGCTGGGTAGACGCAGGCAGCCCCCGCTCCTGGGTCTCTCCTGAGGAAATAAAGTTTGTACACAAAATCCCAAAGCTTTTCACCGAAAGGAGGGAAAGGAAACGGCCACAAGATGGTGCCAGGACATAAGGAAGGTCACACAACCCCATTCTTAGGGGGAGCCATTGTGTTGTGTCAAGGTCCAGAATTGTTGGTTAAGTTTTAGCCCACATGGGCTCCAGTGGCGCACTGGGTTAGCGCACAGTACTCATAACGCCGTGCTGCATGAAGTGATGCTGAGCTTGTGAGTTCAAGCCTTATCTAAAGCACCAGTTTTGGGGATTTGATAGCAGCCTTCAACTACCGGAAGGCAGGTTTCCAAGAGGATGGAGCTCGGCTGTTCTCAGTGGTGGCAGATGACAGAACAAGGAGCAATGGTCTCAAGTTGCAGTGCGGGGAGGTCTGGGTTGGATTTTAGGAAACACTATGTCACTAGTAGGGTGGTGAAGCCCTGGAATGGGTTCCCGAGGGAGGTGGTGGGATCTCCTTCCTTAACAGTTTTTAGGGCCCAGTTTGAAAAAGCCCTTGCTGGGATGATCTAGTTGGGGTTGGTCCTGCTTTGAGCAGGGGGTTGGACTAGGTGACCTCCCGAGGTCTCTTCCAACCCTGAGATTCTATGATTCTAAGGTCCAGACTGGTAAACTCCCAGGCTGAACAAGCCATGTTATCGATGGTGACACTAGGATTGGAGGATTATATCACATTATACAAAATTGTAAATAAAGATGTAATCTGAACCTGAGCTTTCTGTTGTATTCTAGAAATGCCCCTGGGATCCCCGCACTCCCCAGCAGGAGTGAAAGGAGAAACCCCCAGCGCTGCACTGAGCTCCAGGCTGGTTCATCGGGCGTGGGGGGAATTGACTTCTCAGCTGCTGAGCAGGGAGCCAGGGCACTTCTCTGGGAATGAGGGTTCCCAGCCTGAACCAGCTGCTTCATTGCCCCCTGGGGCCCTGCCGGCTGAGACTGTCCCTGAGGCCAGGCAGCGGCTCAGTGAGCTTTCCTGGGGTCGCTGGCAGGGCAGGAATATCCCACGCTAAGGGCCTGAGTTCAGCCATGGGGAAAGGCAGAAGCTTTGCTCCCCCCTTCTAAACAGAGCTCCCAGGCCGTGGTTCTCAGCCAGGGGTCCAGAGCCCCAGGAGGGGGGTGGGGGCAGTGAGCAGGTTTCAGGGGGGGATTTGCCAAACTAAACCAGCCAGCAGGGCCGGCCTTAGACAGTCGTTGTGGCACGGGTGGGGTGTGGAGTTTTTATACCATGTTGGGCGGGGGCCACAGAAAGAACAAGGCTGGGAACCCGGCTCCAGGGGATCCCGGAGAATAAAGACTCCGTCCCACTCGGTGCTGCCAACGCTCCTGATTTTGCCTTGAGTCTGATGAGAATTGTTGTTTTCCTTAAAGCCCCAGCTCCTGGAGTCAGGTGGAGACGTGATGATTTCAGCCTTCACTCTTAAAGACACAGGACATTGTCTCCCCACTGCGCCCTAAAGGCTCATCAAGCAGAAGGCAAATAAAAAGATCCCAAATCTATTAATTTTACATAATCTCATGATTTCAAAGCCCATCTCGTGATTTTCGGTGAGCCTGGCTCAGGGTTTTTGAACGTTTGGGGTTGGCTGTTCTGCAGCCTGAGAGCCGGGCACCCTCCTTCCCATCCAGCGCCCCCAGACTGTCCTAAAGCATTAACTCTTTCCTCTCCGTCACGCCGCTGTAACGCAGCTGGGAATCCCCATTCCTAGAGGGCTTTTCCACACACAGTGAATCCCCCACAGGGCTGAGTCCCCACAGGGCTGTTCCGGGGGCTCCAGTCCCCCAGCCCAGGACAGACGGGGCAGTAACCTCACATCACCCCTCTGTGACTCCCAGGGGCCCTGCAGGGACAGCAGCTCCATGCTGGGCTCTAGGGCCCCCCAAAGCACCTGGGGGTCATGTCAGGGGGCTCCTGCTGCCTGGAGGTGACCAGATGCTCACAGCCCCTCCCCCTCACACTGACTACCCCATGGACCCTCCCCCTCACAGCCCCTCCCCCTCGCAGAGACACTCCATAGCCCTACCCCTCACAGCCCCTCCCCTCACACTGACTCCCCCATGGACCCTCCCCCTTACAGCCCCTCCCCTCACAGAGACACTCCATAGCCCTCCCCCTCACAGCCCCTCCCCTTCACACTAACACCCCCATGGACCCTCCCCCTCACAGCCCCTCCCCTCATAGACACCCCATAGCCCTCCCCTCATAGCCCCTCCCCTTCACACTGACACCCCCATGGACCCTCCCCCTCACAGCCCCTCCCCTCATAGACGCCCCATAGCCCTCCCCTCATAGCCCCTCCCCTTCACACTAACACCCCCATGGACCCTCCCCCTCACAGCCCCTCCCCCTCACACTGACACCCCCATGGACCCTCCCCCTCACAGCCCCTCCCCCTCACACTGACTCCTCCATGGACCCTCCCCCTCACAGCCCCTCCCCTCACAGAGACACCCCAATGGACCCTCCCCCTCACAGCCCCTTCCCTCACAGACACTCCATAGCCCTCCCCCTCACAGCCCCTCCCCTCACACTGACACCCCCATGGACTCACCCCCTCACAGCCCCTCCCCCTCACACTGACTCCCCCATGGACCCTCCCCCTCACAGCCCCTCCCCTCACACTGACACCCCCATGGACCCTCCCCCTCACAGCCCCTCCCCTCACACACGGAGGGACTTGTTCACTGGGCTCTGACATTACAAACCCAGGGGGGAGGTTTCTGAGGATTTACTCCCTGATCCCCTCCCCCTCTCACCGCTCCCCTGAGTGCAGAGGGGCTGGGCTCAGGCAGCCAGTTTCACCCAGGGATTTCCCAGCCCAGGCCCCCGAGTCTCCTCTGCCCGTATCTACCAGTGACACAGCGCGTGGGCGGCGGGTACAAGGGGCTCGGGGAGGCTGAACCTCCCCAAACGGGGCAAGAAATGCTGGTGTGACGCACCCCCCTTGGAGGGGGGCTGGGCCGCTGCCTTGGGACAGACCCTCCCGAGGAGTGGGGGAGCCACCGGCACTCAGACCTCACGCACAGGCCTGGCTCTCGCCTTCAGCCCAGGCAGCCAGAGGGGCCGGGGAGCTCCCTGGCAGTCCGACCCCTCAGCCACCTCTTGCCTCATGGCCTCGGCTCCTGGCGCTCTGCTGGTCGCCCCCTCGCTTGGAGGCTGTGACGAACTAGGACTGTAGTTAAGGTTTCCCTGAGTACTGTGTGGGTGCCTCAGTTTCCCCTATGCGGTGCTTGAGTATCTAGGTGGTGGGACAACGGTACATGATTGTTACAAAGCCCTAGAAGGCAGAGGCCTGGACACAGAGAATGGCCCTGTCTGCTGGCAACAGATGGCCTGGCCCCTCCCCCGGCAAAGGTGAGAGCTGAAGGTGTGAGAACAAAGGGATCAGGTGACCTCCTGGCCCGGGAAGCAGACAAAGGGGGAGGAGGGGCTAGAGAGTTGGAGTTTGAAAACTGGCCGGGGAAGAGGCGAGCGAGGCAGACAGGGTCTGGCCTCCCTGCCCCGGTTGGAGTTGTGGGGCGAAATGCAGGGAGCCCCAGGCTGGGGTCTAAGCTCCCTGCCCCCCAGAAGGACCCGACTGAGGGGTCCTGGATGTACTGACAAGCTCTGGTTGGGCTGTGTTCCTGGCATCTCCAATAAACCTTCTGTTCTACTGACTGGCTGAGACTCCCAGTGAATCCGGGGGAGAGGGGTGCAGGGCCGGACTCCCCTATACTCCGTGACAACTGGTGGCAGTGGTGGGATGTTCTGCACCCCGTGAACGGCGCTTCCTGCAGTAAGTAACTGGGGAGCAGTAGAACGAAGGGGGGCTAACGAGGACCAGGCGTGCTGAAGGCTCACAGAGGAGCGGTTTCGGGGAGCGGAGGAGCTACGCTTAACCCCTGGGAGTGTGTGTCCAGCGAGAAGGACTGTGCAATGAGGGGGTCCCCCTGGGGGCTACCGTGAGCAGTCCCAGGGGCAGAGGAGCCTGCGGCTTGGCCCTGGGAGAGAGAAGGAATTTTGCAGTGACAGGGTTCCCCTGGGGGTGCCGTGAGTGGACCCAGGGGCGCAGGAGCTGCAGCTCGACCCTGGCAAAGAGGCGGTGACCTGGAGAAGGGCTGGCACACTTGGGGTTCTTCCTGGAAACCATGGGGAGCTAAGAGCACACAGGCCTGCGAGTCCACAGCAAACTTGGGAGCAGTGAAGTGATGGCGTATCGCCTTCTCCTTAAGAAGAGCATTGTAACCCTGTGCAAAAAGAGAGGGATACCCATTGGGAAGCTCACTAAAGCCCAGTTAATCACGCGGCTGGAGGAGGATGACCATTCCAGGGAGCAGATTCCTGACCCCAATGGGGCTACAGCAGGATCTGGGAGCAGCTGGAGTGATAGCCTGGCATCCCCAAGAGTCTGGTCCCCAACCAGACGGGGGTCTTCATGATCGGGTTCCCCAGCAGGGGATCGGAGACGGATGGGACTGGAGCTGAGTCCGAGAGAGCAAGAGGACGGTGAGAGACAGCAAGAGCCCGAGAAAGACCTACAGAAGACGCAGCAGCGTGAACTTGCGGTGGTGGAACTGAGAGGCATAGGGGACTGGCCAGGGGTAAGTGGGGACAGATCCCGGGGTGCCAGCTCCGCAGGGAACCTCGATCCTAAATTGCTGCCCCTAGTTAAGGAGGGTGGGGATGTGGAGGCCCACCTCACTGCCTTGGAGCAGGCTGGTGATTGGAACCAGGGAGACCCTGCGGAAAAGCCCCGGGATCTAACCCCCTTGCTGGGTCCCAAGGCCATAAACTCCACCAGCCAGAAGGGTGGGATGGTGGACGGATTTCCACTCCTGGCCCTGGACTCAAGCCCTATGGACCCCCAGTGGAAGCGGAAGCTGATGGTCAATGGAGAGACATTCGGGGGGTGGCAAGACCCCGGGACAGAGAGAATTGTGGTCAGGCCCCGGGTGGTGCACCCCCACCAGATGCTGAGGGGCTGTGTGACCTGGGTGAGGGTCCCAGGGACGGACCCATTCGCCCTGCCTATGGCCCAGATCCCTGTGCAGACCCAGGAGGGGTCGGGCTGGCTGGTGGTTGGGGGTCTCCAGGATGTCAGCTGTAAGGTGCTGTTGGGGGGTGACTGTGTATCTTTGGGACAGGATCCAGGCCCTGGCCGTGTAACGGCTGAGGATTTGAATTTGAACTCAGGAAACCAATTGGCTAAGAGGGAAATGGTCAGTGAAAATGCAAATGACCTGGCTGGCAGGGGGGAGGAGCTGCCAGGCTCCGGTTACCTGCCTGCCTGTAACCAGACCCCTAGGGCGGGGTGGGACAGAGAGATGCTCCCCGCCCCCCTGCACAATGGAGAGGTGGCTCAGGCAGTCTCTGATGCAGAGAGCGAAGCAGCGAGCTCGCTGCCTGGCCCCACAGGGACAGCCAGGGCAGCGCTGAGCACGGGGGGAGCAGAGACCCCAGCTGAGTGGGGGGACACACAGGCAGGGCAGGACGGCTGCCAACCAGGCTTGCCTGGTCCAGAGGTGCTGCCGGGAAGTGATTCCACGGCAGGGAGGGAGCCACCAGGGGCAGGGCTCAGTGGGGCGGTGACCCCAGGCCTGTCCAGTGAGCTGCAGAGGGATCCCACCTTGGAGAAGCTAAGGGAACTTGCTGGCCACAGCGCTGCAAACCCCCTTGGGGAAGACTGCAGAGACAGATCCCTGTGGGAGAAGGGATTCCTGTGCCGGGAATGGGCTTCCCAAGGGGAAGTAGAACTGTGGGGAATCAGGAGGCAGCCGGTGAGCCCCCAGAAGTATCATCACCAGCTATTACACCTGGCCCAGGGTAAGGAAGAAGATCCCTGGAGGTCCCTACCCATCAGAGAGGAACCTTTCCAGAAGGTGGCTATGAATAGGGTGGGGCCCCTCCGCAGGGCAACCCGGTCGGGGAAGAAGTACATTCTGGTGGTGGTAGATTTCTCCACCCGCTACCCCGAGGCGGTGCCCTTATCCTCCATTGAAGCAGACACCGTGGCGGATGCACTGCTGACCATTTTCAGCTGAGTGGGGTTCCCCAAGGAAGTCCTGACAGACCAAGGGTCCAACTTCATGTCGGCCCTGCTCCGGTGCTTGTGGGAGAAATGTGGGGTCCGGCACAGCTGGGCCTCAGCATATCATCCCCAGTCCAATGGGCTGGTGGAGAGGTTCAATGGGATGCTAAAGATGATGCTGAAAACTTTTATGAACCAGCACCCGCAGGACTGGGACAAGTACCTACTGCACCTGCTGTTCGCCTACAGGGAAGTGCCCCAGGAGTCTACCGGATTCTCGCCGTTCGAACTGTCATACGGCAGGAGGGTACGGGGGCCCCTGGACCTGATGAGAGACGAATGGGAGGGGGAGGCGGCCCCCGAGGGAGAGTCAGTGGTGGAGTATGTCCTGACCTTCCGAGAGAGACTTACTGAGCTCATGGGCCTGGCCAAGGGAAATCTGGCCAGAGCCCAGAGGAAGCAGAAGATCTGGTATGACCGCACGGTGCGGGCCCGCGCCTACGCCACGGGGGATCAGGTGATGGTTCTCATTCCCGTGAGGAAAAACAAGCTGCAGGCCGCTTGGGAAGGCCCTTTCAAGGTTGTCAAGCAGCTAAATGAGGTAAATTATGTGGTGGAGCTGTCTAACCGGGCACACCACTGCCGGGTCTACCATGTCAATATGATGAAGCCATATTATGACAGGGGGAATGTGGTGCTGGCCGTGTGTGGACATTGGGAGGAGCAGGGAAGGGACCCTCTAGTAGATCTATTCCCTGAGACAGGAGCTGGCTCCTCCCAAGAAACGATCCCCCTCTCTGATCAGCTAACCCCTGCCCAGCAAGCTGAGATCAGAGGGGTGCTGCATCGGTACCAACAGCTGTTTTCCAACCAGCCGGGTCGCACTAATCTGACTGTCCACCGGGTGCAGACAGGAGCGCACCAACCTATAAGATGCTCCCCCTTCCGAGTCACAGGGAAGACAGCTCGGGACCTGGAAAGAGAGGTCAAGGACATGCTGGCTTTGGGGGTGATCCAGCCGTCGTCCAGCCCTTGGGCCTCGCCGGTGGTGCTGGTCCCCAAAAAGGATGGGTCGATCCGGTTCTGTGTGGACTATCGGAAGCTCAACGCCATCACTGTATCTGATGCCTACCCCATGCCCCGGCCGGACGAGCTCCTAGACAAGCTGGGAGGGGCTCGGTACCTTACCACCATGGATCTTACAAAGGGCTACTGGCAAGTGCCACTGGATGCAGATGCCCGGCTGAAATCTGCCTTCATTACCCCTCTGGGGCTCTACGAGTTCCTGACCCTGCCTTTTGGCCTCAAGGGAGCGCCAGACACCTTCCAGCGCCTGGTGGATCAGCTACTGAAGGGGATGGAGAGCTTTGCTGTGGCGTATATCGATGACATCTGTGTCTTTAGCCAGACCTGGGAGGACCATGTGTCCCAAGCTAAACAAGTGCTGGACCGACTCCGGGAGGGTGGGCTGACCATAAAAGCGGAGAAGTGCAAGATGGGGATGGCTGAAGTGTCCTACCTGGGACACCGGGTGGGGAGCGGCCACCTAAAGCCAGAACCAGCCAAGGTGGAGGTGATCCGGGACTGGCCCGCTCCACAAACTAAGAAGCAGGTCCAGGCCTTTATTGGGATGGCGGGGTACTATCGAAGATTTGTGCCCCACTTTAGCGCCATAGCCACCCCCATCACTGAGCTATGCAAGAAGGGGAAGCCAGACAAGGTGGTCTGGACCAAGGGGTGCCAGAGGGCTCTCTGTGCACTGAAGGAGGCTTTGATCAGGGGCCCGGTTCTGGCAAACCCAGACTTTGACAAGCCCTTTCTGGTGTTCACCGACGCCTCAGACATGTGTCTGGGGGCGGTGTTAATGCAGGAGGATGAAACGGGGCAGAGACACCCCATCGTGTATTTAAGCAAGAAGCTGCTACCCCGAGAGCAGAATTATGCGGCCATCGAGAAGGAATGCCTGGCCATGGTGTGGGCCCTCAAGAAACTAGAGCCGTATCTATTCGGGCGACACTTCACCATGTACACCGACCACTCGCCCCTGACCTGGCTACACCAGATGAAAGGGGCCAACGCCAAGCTCCTGAGGTGGAGCCTGCTCCTGCAGGACTACGACATGGACGTGGTCCATGTGAAGGGAAGCGCCAACCTGATAGCGGATGCGTTGTCCCGGAGAGGGGGCCCTGAACTTCCCCAGGCCACTGGTCAGAGTGACCCCGCTCAGTTCAGTCTCGAAGGGGGGAGAGATGTGACGGGGTAGAGAGCGAGATGGATCTGACCTGGGAGGCTGCATTGGAAATGCGAGACTTTACCTGAGGCTGTAACATGAGCCAGGACGGGGGTTGGAAGGTGACACCTTTGGCTGGGAGAATGGTAACAGGCTAGAGCAGGGGCCCCGGGGGAGGGGAAGAGCCTGCTGGAGGGTTTGGCTGTTGGTTTTCAGTTTGGAGCTGGGTGGCGAAATGCAGGGAACCCCAGAGCTGGGGTCTAAGCTCCCTGCCCCCCAGAAGGCCCCAGCTGGGGGGTCCTGGTCATACTTACAAGCTCTGTTTGGACTCTTTCCTGACAACCCTAATAAACCTTCTGTTCTACTGGCTGGCTGAGAGTCACATTGAATACTGGGAAGAGGGGTGCAGGACCTGACTCCCCCACACTCCGTGACACGGCTTGAGGGGGTATTTTGCGGGGGAGGTAAGTTCAAGTGATTCCTTTCCTGGATTCCTGTTAGACACTTGATGGTGGCAGCGAAAGAAGCATTTCTCAGGGTGCAGGGACCTTTGTACCTTGGGGGTTTTAACCTAAGCTGGTAAAAATAAGCTTAGGGGCTCTTTATGCGGGCCCCCACGTCTTTACCCTAGAGTTTAGAGTGGGGAGGGAACCCTGACATGGTGGTAGCGGTGGGATTTATTGAACCAGAGATTTTTTTGAACCAGACACAGGGAGTTTAGAATTTTTTTTTCTTCTCTCTGGCTCTTCTCTGTAGCTGCTGGAAGCAGGGAGGGGGGAGGGGTTGAGCTGCTAGGAGCTAGAGTATCTACATATGAAAGCAGGTAGTTAACCCCTACAGGGAATACCCAAGCAAGTTTTTTTTTCTTTTCTAACTCTCTCGTGTTAAGACAGATTAAAAACAGAAAGGCTAAGATGACTGCCAGTGAAGCAGCTATTAAACTTGAGATAGCTCGGCTACAAGCCAATGAGGAGAAGAAACATGCAAGACTGCTACAACTTAAACAGAAATCTACTCGCTATGCTATCTAAACTTACTTTAGACAAGTGAGGATTTGATGCAAAGATGACTGGTTCCTTTTTACTCCAAGACCACTCCATGTCTGACAAAAAGCCCCACACAAAGCTTTCCCCCTCCCCAGATTTGAAAGTATCTTGTCCCCTTATTGGTCAGATGCCAGTCAGGTCAGGTGTCAGTCTGGCTACCTGCATTTCTTAACCCTTTACTGGTAAGAGGATTTTATCTGCATCAGACCCTCTCCCCTTTCCCTTTATATTTATGACAGGCCCCATGGTGGGACAATATCCTGAGGATTAAGAGCAAAGGACTCAGGCTGAGAACCGATTTAACTCCACTTATCTGGGATTTAACAAATTGTCTTCTATGGAGAGACTGGGACCTTGTGACATTGATCCAGACTCGGGGGGGGTTGGGCTGATTTAACTCCCTGGCCGGCCGCCGCCTCAGCCACCTCTTGCCCCATGGCCTAGGCTCTTGGCCCTCTGCTGATTGCTCCTTGCTGGATTGCCCAGAGCAAAAAGGAAGATGTGCAGGTCTAGCATACGATGGTTTTGATCCATCAGCCACTGGGTTTTGGGCCCAGCCCACTTCTGCTGTGCCCCCCTGCTGGGTCTTCAGCCCCAGCTCCAGCGTCCGGCCTAGCGCCCTGTGAGCTCTAGCGCTGGCAGGGAGATGTGCCGGCTGCTCGGAGCAGCCTTGGTAACAGGAGTTTTGTTTCTGTGTGTCTCTGTGGCGCAATGGGTCAGCGCGTTCGGCTGTTAACCGACAGGCTGGTGGTTCGAGTCCACCCTGGGACGAGAATAACCTCATGTTGCTTTTTAAGGGACTGTTTTGCTGCCTCAACGACGCCTCCCAGCAGCTGTTTGCCAGGGCCCCTGCCCAGCCCCCTGCACCGCTCCCTGCCAGGGCCAGAGCTCGCAAGGCACCAGCCTGGAGCCAGGGCCGCTGGGTGCTGCTTACGAAAAGCCAGCAGAGGGACCCAGGGGAACTGTGCTGTGCCCATAACACAGAGGTGGATTAATCAAACCCTCTTCTGCTAGGACCGGGCCTCCCGCTTCCTACCCTGGGCCTGCAAGCGAGGGGGCCGCTTGCACAGCGCCAAGAGTCTCACCTGTGAGGCAGGATGCGGCTGACGCCCACAGCCTGCTGGGGAGCTCCCAGAAGTGATTAAGGGACAGAGACTCCTAAGTGCCCAGACTAACTAGGGTTTGGGGTTCATGAGGCCGGTAAGGGGGTCGCTATGTCGGCCTTGTAACCCTGGGTGTCAGGTCGCTGTGCAGCTTTGATCTAGAGCTCTGATCCCAACGACCGACCAGCAGCCCACAGCCTCCCCCTGGGTCTGCCCCACCTGGTTACTCCTCACAGGCTGACCTGACCCTGCTTCCAGCCCTGGATTCACCCCCCAATCACCCTACAGCCACTCAGAGCCACAGATGGGGAGGTGCTGACAGAGGGAGGGGTGACTCTGGAATGGGGTTCTTCTCTAAAGATGGCTGCAGAAAGGTGGAGCTCAGCTCTGTCAGCGACCTGCCCAGTTGCCTCGCTGACAGGGGATGTCACATTTCTGTAAGGTGCATAAAGGGGGTATTTGGCTTCCTAGCGAATATGAGGAATGTGCAATTATGAGAGGGAATTTCAATCCCTCCATCACTTGTACTTCAGGGCCCCAGTGGCCTAATGGATAAGGCATTGGCTTCCGAAGTCAGAGATTGTGGGTTCAAGTCCCATCTGGGGTTAAAAGCTACTTTGTCCTCTATATTGCAAAGAAACTTTGGTCTTATTTTCACCAAGGAAGCTGGGAGATGTTGGAACACAAAGTACTAGGTCTTGGGAACAATCCCCCAGAAATGGCATCTTCCACTCGACAAATGCTTTCTAGACCTGTCAGTAGCAAATACTTAATACTAGTGTGTGTCTGAGAATAGAGTGAAGGGGAGTGTTTACTCCGACACGTCAATGAACGAAACGCCACTCTGCTGGCTCTTTGCTTACAGCGCCCAGTCTCCAGCATCCACACTTGCTGGCGCTGGCAGGCAGAGGCGCAGGCTGTTAGGCAGCAGCCTTGGCAGCAAAGTTGTGTCTCTGTGGCGCAATGGATCAGCGCGTTCGGCTGTTAACCGGCAGGCTGGTGATTCGAGCCCACCCAGGGACGGCGATACCTCTGTGTTCCTCAAGACCTGCTGAGAGCCCGATAGGCCCCCTTTTTGCAATCTCAAAAGCGTCCCCCTTGGCCTCAGTGGTTTCAGCAGAGGCCCGAAGCGTGCGCCTGCCTATAGAGTCCGGCTTTCCCCAGCACATTCACTGCGGTGCAATGGGGTCACTGTGTCTATGGCTGAACGGCAAAGATTCGCTCCCGGTTTCCCGTCTGTCTGCAGCGTGATTAGCCTGTGTGGGTGGTGAATGAGGTGGATCTAGCTGTAGATTGTTATTCATTCCCCACCTGGACAGTTCACACAGTCCCTTTCCTACTCAAATCCCCAGCACCTCAGTGACCCTGGTAGCAGTGGTTGGGTTTTCCCTTAGGGCCTGAGATTTTTAGGGTCCTTTTTTCCCTCCACCTGGACTCAGAGATGCAGCAGGCCCGAAAGCTGTCCTGTCTGCGCTGAAGCAGTTCAGTTGGGAACGCGTTAGACTGAAGCTCTAGAGGTCTCTGGTTCAATCCCAGGCTTTGGCATGCTCTCTGTGTGCAGGGGTGGGCTGTTTTCTAGAAGCGCAGTGGTACCTCTACCCACCACGAGTCCCTCATTTCAGGCTCCCCAGCAGAAAAAGACAGTGGGGGCTTGTGCACATCTGGGGTTTCCTTCTTCTCTTGCTCTTTCTCAGCAAGGGGAAGGAAAAGAAGCTCTCCTTCAAGCTGCAGTCACAAGGGCAAGAGAAGGTTGACTTCCTGAGCTCCGGCTCCAGTCCTTTGCTCTACCAGTTGATCTCTCGAAGGGCTGCCACCACTTTCTCCAGGTTCGCCCATCGGTGTGTGGCAGCATGAACACCATCCAACTGGGGGGGAGGATGGGTGGGGGGGGTATGTGAAGGAAGTTTCTGTAGTGTAGTGGTTATCACGTTTGTCTAACATGCAAAAGGCTCCTGGTTCAAAACCAGGCAGAAACATAATGGCTTACTTTTTCTAGCTCCCCTAGCTGTCCAGCAAGACACTCCTCCTTCTGCCACTGGCCTGTCCCTGGGATAACCCCAACCCCGGCGGGACAGAGGGTGGTGAAATGAGCTAAGCGACAGATGAGACCCTAGAAGGGGAGGGGAAATGGCAGCTCCACAGAAGGTCTTCAGTGCTCAGATGCCCCAGTTATAGGCACCCTGGCCTGACCGAGACAGAGAAAAGACAAAGAGGGACCCAGCCCCTCTACAGTGATCCCATGGACAAGAATCTGGCTGGGAGTGGGGGGAAGGTTCCCTCTGGACAAAGGGAGCTGAAATCCCTCAGCGTCCTGGAATTTAAGTGATGCATCAAACCCTGCGCGGGTGCGGGCTGAGGTTCATCAGCAGAAGGTTGGGCAGTAGGTCAACCCATCGGGCTGCCTCCTAGGCCAGGCTGCAGCCCAGCTTCAGGACTCAGAGGAAATGGAAGTGCTGCTGAACAGCGCCGCCGGGTGAGTGCAAGGGGAGGCGCTTTTTTTTTAGCTTTGTTGCACCTTAAAAAATTTTTTTTAAGGCACCGCTTCTGCTCAGAGAGGAAGCAGCCGCTATCTCCGCTCCCCACCTGGCTAAGCTACTGAGTGTTAGGTGGCAAAAGAGATGCCCTAAGATCCCACCAAGATTTGAACTTGGATAGCAGGATTCAAAGTCATGAGCGCCGGCCCTTACACCATGGGAGAACACCCCGTGTTTGTCTGACTTCCAGTGTAGAAGAGCCTGGGCGGCCAATAATTTGCCTTCCTTCCTCAAGGCATCTAAGGCCTCTCTGGCCAGCCCTGCATTTGCTCAACAAGTCGGCACGCAGCGGTTTGCTGTAGACCGCGAAGCGTTTCTTCCTCCAGACTATGAGGACACTGGGTGTCTGAAGAAGTTGCCCCTTCAGTCCCAGGCAGTAAATAGCCCTTCCTAGGAAAGCCCAAGTCCTGAAAAGGAAAGAGTTACATGAAAGAGGGTACTGAACAGGCCACGCCTGAAGTTCTTGGGGGAAATAATCACTCCTGCACCTGACCAGGGACTTGAACCCTGGACCCTCAGATTAAAAGTCTGACGCTCGACCAACTGAGCTAGCCAGGCTCACATGAAACACTGGCAAGTTTGATGCAGAAGAGAAACTAACCAAGAAAAAGAGGGCAGGAAACAACTTATTTCTCCGGCACGCTTTCTCAGCTCATTTCACCACCCTGGACTCCCAGGAAGTCATCCTTACCTCGCCCTTGTGACTCCAGCTTGAAGGGGAGCTTCTTTCCTTCCCCTTGCTGAGAAAGAGCAAGAGAAGGAATAAAGCTCACATGGGCCCACTGGGTACACCAGCCCACGCTGCTTTTCCCTGCTGGGGAGCGTGAAATAAGGGACTCGTGGCAGGTAAAGCCACTGCTGCGCTTCCAGAAAACAGCCCAGCCCTGCGCCCAAAGAGCACGCTAAAGCCTGGGGGTTGAACTAAAGACCTTCACATCTTCAGTCTAATGGTCTCCTGACTGAGCTACTTCAGCACCTAGAAGGGATTTTTTTTGGCCTGCAGCTTCTGTCTGGAATATTTTTGTCAGTCCTGGCACACAAAAAGGACGTCATTGCGAGAGGCCCAGGAGGGCCAGATGAATTCTTGCCGGCCTTGCTTAGCCCTGTGAAGTGTTACCCTGGACTCAGCTCTCCATTGGTCTGTCTGCTTTGGGGCAGGGACCATAACACGTCCTGCTGCATTCGTTATTTCAAAGGGTGGTTTAGGATTTTCAGTCTCAGACTGAAGTAGATGACCCGACAAACACAGTGTCCGTCTTTTCTAAAGAAGTGGCTTGGAGAGACTTTTCCCATATGACCGCGTGGCCTAATGGATCAGGCGTCTGACTTCGGATCAGAAGATTGAGGGTTCGAGTCCCTTCGTGGTTGTGCTTGTGCAGTTTTCTCTTTGTGCTGGAAGTCCTGCTCCCTTCAGGGCTGGAGCCTCTTCTTGGCGGCTCAGGCCAATCCTCTGGCTTCAGCTAGAGCCCTGGGAAGGAGGTTGTCAGGGGTCGCTCTGAACTCTAGTGTACAGATGTGGGGACATGCATAAAACACCCCCTAAGCTTATTTTTACCAATTTAGGATAAAAACGTCCCCAAGGCACGTTTTTGTCCTTGAACGGCACGCTGCCACCAGCAAGTGATTTAAACAAACATTCAGGGAGGGTGTAACGAAGTGGGATTGTTCCTAATGTTTCCTCTGAATACTGAGTGGGTGCCTCAGTTTCCCCATATGCCTCAGTTTCCCCTCTGCATTTCTTAAGTCTCTAGGTGGTGGGATAAGGGTGTGTGATTGTTGCAAAGCCCTAGAGGGCCAGTGTGATGACAGAGAATGGCCGACACCCTGTCTCCTGGCAACTGCTGGCCTGGGCCCCTCCCCTGCAAAGGTGCCGGCTGAAGGGTTTGGGGAACAAAGGGATCAGGTGATCTCCTGGCCCGGGAAGGAGACAAAGGCAGAGGAGGGGCTGGAGAGTTTGGAGCTGGCTGGGCACATGGAGGGAGGTCCAGATGGGCTCTGGCCTCCCCACCCCGCAAGATAGACCTGACTGAGGGGTCCTGTTCTCTGTACCTACAAGCTCTGGTTTAGACCCTGTTCCTGTTGTGTAATAAACCTTCTGTTTCACTGGCTGGCCGAGAGTCACGTCTGACTGCGGAGTTGGGGGGCAGGGCCCTCTGGCTTCCCCACGAGCCTCACCCGGGTGGACTCGCTGCGGTGAAGAAGGGGATGCTGAACGCTCCGGGTCAGACCCAGGAAGGTGGAAGCTGGGGAAGCTTCTTTCCCTGGAGACAGTCGGCTCAGCGAGGAGGCTCCTCCGGAGTCCTGACTGGCTTCGTAGGGAGCAGTTCCAGAGCATCGCCCGACAGGGGCATCGACAGAGCAGTGACTGGGGAGCTCAGGGCTGGGACACCAGGGGCTGCGGGTCGGGAGTGAGGGGCACCGGCAGAGCAGTGACTTGGGAGCTCAGCCCCTCACAGCCCCTCCCCCTCACACTGACACCTCCATGGACCCTCCCCCTCACAGCCCCTCCCCTTCACACACACAGGGACTTGTTCGCTGGGCTCTGACATTACAAACCCAGGGGGGAGGTTTCTGAGGATTTACTCCCTGAGCCCCTCCCCCTCTCACCGCTCCCCTGAGTGCAGAGGGGCTGGGCTCAGGCAGCCAGTTTCACCCAGGGATTTCCCAGCCCAGGCCCCCGAGTCTCCTCTGCCCGTATCTACCAGTGACACTGTGCGTGGGCGGCGCCTACAAGGGGCTCGGGGAGGCTGAACCTCCCCAAATGGGGCAAGAAATGCTGGTGTGACGCACCCCCCTTGGAGGGGGGCTGGGCCGCTGCCTTGGGACAGACCCTCCCGAGGAGTGGGGGAGCCACCGGCACTCAGACCTCACGCACAGGCCTGGCTCCCACCTTCAGCCCAGGCAGCCAGAGGGGCCGGGGAGCTCCCTGGCAGTCCGACCCCTCAGCCACCTCCTGCCTCATGGCCTCGGCTCCTGGCGCTATGCTAGTCGCCCCCTCGCTTGAAGGCCCAGAGCAAAAAGAAACAAGCACCTGCCTAGCAGAGGATGGTTTCGATCCATCGACCTCTGGGTTATGGGCCCAGCACGCTGCCGCTGCGCCACTCTGCTGGGTCTCTACCTCCAGCCTCCAGCACCCAGCCTCCAGCATCCACACTAGCGCCTTGCGAGCGCTCGCGCTGGCCAGCAGAGATCTCAGCCACAATGCCCCAGATGGGCAAACGCTGTGGGCTCCTGAAGCCTCTGCCCCCCTATGGATGTGGGCTTTCCTTCTTCCCTTGCTCTTTCTCAGCAAGGGGAAGGAAAGAAGCTCTCCTTCAAGCTGGAGTCACAAGGGCGAGGTAAGGATGACTTCCTGGGAGCCGGCTCCAGTTCATTGCTCTACCAGCCGACCAACCTGGGCTTACATCCCACGACCTAGTGGATGTAAGCCCCAGGCAGTTTTTGCCTCAGTGTAGCTTGTTGGGATCAAACCTCTCTCCCCGACCTGGAGCTGATGAACATTCCTGGCTGGAGGGACACACACTCCAACGACTCAAAAGGAAAAGAGTTGATAGAAAAAAATCACAGGACTGACCCCAAAGAAGGGTGAGCTGCAAAAGGCAGAAGCAGGCAACTCCTCTGCGGGAGCTGAGAGACCACGGTGAACATGGTGCAAAGGTCGCTATGTGGGAATTCACAATTGTGATTTTAAAAACAAACAAACAATCTTTGGCCAGCCGGAATCGAGGCATTTATTACACTTCTCTCATACGTGGATTTTCTGATGTCTAATAAGGCTTGAGCGATAACTGAAGCGTTTCCCGCACTCAGCGCATGTGTAGGGTGTCTCTCCGCTGTGGAGTCTCTGATATGTGATCAGGGCAGAGCTCTGCTTAAAACTCTTCCCACACTCAGAGCACAGGTAGGGCGTCTCTCCGGTGTGGATTCTACGATGTGTGACGAGGACTGAGTTATAACTGAAGCTTTTCCCACACTCAGAGCACGTGTAGGGTTTGTCACCCGTGTGGATTCTCTGATGTCTGATAAGGTGTGAGCTCCAATAGAAGCGTTTCTCACACTCAGTACACGTGTAGCGTCTCTCTTCCGAGTTGATTCTCTCGTGTGTAATAAGGTCTGAGTGGGTACTGACGTTTTCCTCTGGCCTCTGCTGAGTCTCACCGGCTTTTGCTTTTTCTGGGAGTGCACAACGCCCGGAAACATTCCCATTGGATATTCCTGATAACGTTCCATGTGGTTCTACTTGCTCAGCATTTTCCTGGTGGGGTGAATCCTCATTCTCACTCCCCATCCCAACACCTGATGGGAGACAGAGAGAATCCAGACACAGGTCACTCCCTGCACCAGAGAGAAAAGCAATCTCACAGAGAGGAATGGAAAAAGGTGTGAACAAACCAAAATATGTGCGGGAGAGACCAAACCTATCAGGAGCTGATTTTCTCCAAACCCTTCCCCAGAGGAGAGAGAGGAAGGGATCAGTTTTGGGTGTGCATCTCACCAGAACTCTCAGGGGAAAGCGAGATTGGCGAGGGATCTGCTGCCAACTGTCAGTGAGGATAGGTGGAAAGCCATGAGTGACATCTGCCTAATGATTCCACATCTGCAGGGAACAATCCTGAACTTGGAAAGCTAACAACTTGGAGAGTCTTGGTAGGGCATCCCAAATGTTTCCTGTATTCACGGACAGTTTTTTAGTTGGTTTACCCAATTCCTCACCTGTGCAGGCAGCTCTCGGGAGCACTTCTTTCTTAGAGCTCCGGAGGTCTGGGACCCATGGCTCTTCCTCTCGTTCCAGCTGCGAGATCACATCAGGTGTGGAAACTGGAAACCCTGCTGAAGGCAAAGAAAACAAGGAAGGTCAGTGGAATTTGTGGGATACTTGTCACAAGGAATATTCCATGGTTTTAACCCCTCCTCATTTTTAAGTAGTAATATCCCAAGGCCATCTTCCTTGACTTAAAGTGGCAGAAGAGTCATTATTATAAATCATATTCATCACCTTTTTGCCTATGGACCAGCTAAGAAGTGGGTCCCCATTGTGCTAGGCAAGGTACAAACCCAGAATAGTAGAAGGCCCATGCCCTGAAGAATTTACAATCTAAATAGACCAGACAGACACAGAATGGGGGAAGGGGTAGAACCCACCGGCAGAGTGAACTATGTGAAGGCAGAGTGACAGATCTGATGAACATAGGAACATATCTTGAAACTATTGTATTTAATGTTATGACTAGGGCCAGTGTTTTCCGGAAACTGCCGCTATTACTGCATTTTTTACTGGAATTACACCCCCACCGATTTCTGCCTGGGGACACCTGACTCACAGGGCAGAGGCTGGGGACTGGCTGCGGTTGAGACTTGCTGCTAATTTCTTCCGTCCTCATGCAAGTCTGGGTTCAGCAAAACCACTGTGCAGCTTCCCCTGGGCAGGTAGGGGAACCCTGCCCAGGGGAACCTTGAAAGGGGGACGCCAGGCTCCCACCTCATGCTGCAGAGCAGACGGCGCTCGCAGCTGCTCTCGGCTGCGTCCACAGCCCCTCTCCCCTGCTCATCTCCCCTGCGCACAGCGGGTTCATGTCCCATCTCCCCAGCACACAGCCGGCTCTAGGCTCTCAATGCCCAGTGTCTGGGCCCCACCTCCCCCACACGGCTGGCTCCTGTCCCCTCCCCCCAATGCACTTTCAGGCTGTAAAGGATTATATATTGCTCATGTTTGTCAATTACTCTGTTTTCATTGCCAGCAAACACTGGCCCTAGTTCTGACTGTTATCTGGATCTTTGAGCCAGCCCTTGACAGCATGAATACTCCACAGACTATGATGCTGAGATGGGCCAGATGATACCGGGCAGGGCTGAGGGATGGGTTTCCTGTGCAATCTGGTGTCACTAAGGGGTGATGAATGCCAGATCTCAAGGCTGGTTATGCAGATCTCCAGCTTTTGAAGCTTTGCCCCACGCAGAAAGGGCCAGTGACTGATTTCACCTCTTTCAGGAGACTGAAGACAGACTTTTTGGGGAGAAACAGCGGAGTTTGAATTGACTTAGAGGGGTCTTTTGGGGCTACAAACTGACATGACCTGTAATCTAAAAGAGGGAAGGTTTTAAGGAAGGTTTTAATACACTTTGGAACTGATCAGGGATTCCCAAGCGGACTGATGAGGGGACGATGGTAAATACGCATTTAGATGCTTTTCTTGTTTTGTATCTTTTCCCCATAAGGCCCACGGACACTGTCATGGATCCATAGGATCTGTGCAATGCCTTGTCTTTTAACCCGTCCTTGGGAGGTGCCCCTTGAGTGCACTAGACCCCCAAGGGGTCTCGCTCTTCCACAAGGATAGGCCTTAGACGGAGTCTCTGGCTTCAACACCCAAGACTGAGCCACTGGCTTCAACACTCCTATTTCAACCTGTGAGCAATGCCAGCAGGTCCAGCTGAGCGACACTCCTGTTCAGAGACTGTTCCTCATTCGATGCATCTCAGCAAGTTTGCGCTGTGACACTGGGCAGACTGTTAAACCACTGCAGGGTTTATTAGCCAACCGACACAAGGCATTGGAAAGTCCTTCGATTAGCACGGAGAAGCAAAGAAGACAATAGAGTCCATACTGGCCAATGCCCTTGAGCCATGCTGCTGTAGAAAACATTTTGTTTTCCTTTCACTGGGCCTGTCCATTTGTCTTCGCTCCGGTAGAGCTCCCTGCGCCTGTGAGCCCAGTAGGGGCCGAGGGGACGGGAACCCTTACCCAGCGAGGTCACATTCCCATAGTTCTCCTGCATGACATCTCTGTAGAGGGCTCTCTGAGCAGGGTCCAGCAAAGCCCACGCTTCCCTGGTGAAACACACAGCCACCTCCTCGAAGGTCACCAGCCCCTGAAAGAGCAAGAGTCCAACACTCAGTGCCTGCTGCCCCACTCACAGCCCCACCGTTCCTGGGGGAGAGGAGCCCATCAAAGGGAAGCTCTGGGTGGCTCACAGTCAGGAGTCCCATCCCCACCCCACTCAGAGCATCCAGAAAACACCAGGGGGAGGGGACGAAGAGAGAGCCCCTTGTCTCTCCCAGCAGATCCATCACACTCCTACTCGTGTGAGACTGATACGGGAGATGGAGGCCCGAGCAGAGTGCAGGGAGAGCTCGCTGGGAGAAAGCCCAACACTGTTGTCATTGTGAGGAGCTGGACAGGGCCAGCCTTGGTGGTGGGCGGACTAGGTGACGGTCCAGGGGTGCCTCTAGCAGGGGTGTCCCATCTCTGCTCTCCCCACTGCTCTGCAGTGAGTATAGAGAGAGAATAATCATGTATTTGGTATCTAAGTCAATAGGATTGAAACACAAGGCCTGTAGGCTGAGACCTGCAAGAGTTTAGCTATTTGAGGCCTTGGAGCAAAGAAAAGCTGACATAACTAAATGACTGAGGAATAACCCGATGCCCTAAGATTATGGGGAAAGAGGAATCAAGTGGTAACAGTGTGAAAAATTAGCCAGAAGATTAATTTTAAATTAAAAAATTCTGTAAAGGCACCTCTGCTTCCAAATGTGCGTCAATGTTAATGAGAGATGATCAGAACCACATTCTAAAAAGGGGGTGCCCAGAGCGGGAAAATTGAGCTCCCTATGGAATACTCCAGCAGGAACCATCCCTCTACTGATGATCAATCCATTGGAGACTCATCAGACCCTACCACTATTGCTAAGGATGGGAGTAGAACTAGATTTGTAACTTTTGCATAGGGCTTTACAGAATTTCTATATGTTTGGGGATTCAGAACTTTAATTGTAACTTTCATAAAACTTGTCAAACAGACTAGACCTTGTACGTGTGAATGTCTGTGTGGTCACTGCCCTTGGTCTGTGTGTTCCTGGACGATACATGTGAAGCGAGTAGCCGAGGTGACTTTCACTCTGTTAAGTTTGGAACTGTAGCCAGCAGAGGCGGACCCCGGGCGGTGTAACACCACATTACAACAGGCACTTTAAATAAAAGAAAAGGCTGCACAGTACACCACACGCCAGGCCACCCTTACCTCTGCGCTGCTGCTGGCGGTGGCTTTGCCTTCAGAGCTGGGCACTTGGTCAGCAGCCACTGCTATCAGGCCACCCTGCCAGGGCTTAATCTGTGCTGGGGCTGAGCTCCGGCCGCTCTTTCAATACAAAGTAAGCACCGGAGGGAGGCATCGGGGCCTGGAGGGGATGGTGGGGAGCTCATGAGGGCCAGGGGTGATGGGGGGGGGCACCAAAATATAAGTTTGCCCAGGGTGCCATTTTCTCCAAGGCCAGCCCTGGAGCTGGATACGGCGGGATGGGGCATAGCCCCTACGGCAGGAGTCCCTGGACATCTGGGGAGCTGTAAGCAGGTTTCAGGGGGTCCTCCAAGCAGGGCCAGTGTTAGACTCGCTTGGGCCTGAGGCAGAAAGATGAAACCTCCCTGCATGGGGCTGAAGGCTGGGTCCTGAGCCCTGCCCCCAGGGGCTGAAGCCAAACTATGAGCAATTAGCTTTGCGGGGGGGCCTGTCACATGGGGCCCCAGGCACTTGCCCTGGTTACCACCCCCTAATGCCAGCCCTGGCTTTTATATGCAGAGAAACATGCCGATGCAGGGCCGTGGGGGGGTTATAGCGTGTTGAGGGGGTTCAGACAGAAAAAGCTTAAGAACCCTCCCTAAGCCTCATTGGTGGGTGCCCCCCTAGATCTAGATCTCAGAGCAGCCGCTGGTTACTCAGGTCAGGCTCCAGCACCAGGATTTGCTCCATTTTCCCAGCCCCACCTAGGTGGGTTGTTTCCTGTTCCACAAATTAGGGCATTTCCACCTTCCAACCTCAGGGGTCCGTTGCTAGAATCTGGGCCACTTATTAAACATCTCCCAGCAGGTTTGCCCCACCCAGGCCTCCTCCCAGTCTCCATCCTGTGAATTTCCTGTCCCGCCCCAACTAGGGTGACCAGATATCCCGATTTCATAGGGACAGTCCTGATTTTGGGGTCTTTTTCTTATATAGGCTCCTATTACCCCCCCACCCCATCCCAATTTTTCACATTTGTTGTCTGGTCACCCTAGTGTGCGTGTGTGTGTGCACTATTTGCATCCTTGTGCCACTTCCCTCTCAAATTTTTCACACTTGCTGTCTGGTCATCCTAGCTCCAACCTCCAAACCAGACAGTGCAAACGTTCCCATCTCCGGTGTATTTGCTGTCCCTCTTCCTCCCGCAGGAACCCACCAGCAACCCACCGATAATCCCTACCTGAACTGGCTCCTCTGCAGCCATGTCTCTACCCTGTCCCATGGGAGGACGGGATGAACTGGAGGAAAACACGGACATTATTCTGCAGCCTGGCAGGGTGAGAAGGGCAGTTGTGGAGGTTTCAGAACAGGCTTTAATTCATTTCACAGCACGATTGCCCCAGGCTTTTCCCCTGCAGACAGACACCCTAGAGTCTGCCATGCTGAGAAAATGCTCGATCTCTTTATTACAGTGGAGACCTGGCCACTCCTGCCAGGCTAAACCCACAGAGACATTTTTCACCTCTTTTCTCCCTCCCCCCATTCTGTAACAAAGCATCTGAACACAATGCTAGAAAAAAGCAGAGTAAAGTATTTACTGTGGGGGATTTGCTTGGACACTGACCCCACGGCAGCCACACCCCAGTAGGAGGGATATGGAGTCAGGAACTGGGTTTTCCTCTGTTTGATCCTCATTTTTTCCACAGGAAAATGATTTTACCCAGGGTGCAGTAATACATCTGTCTGGGCAGATTAGAGATCTGGAAATCTCTCTCAAAACTCTTCTCTCCCATGGCTCCTTTCAGTCTCTCTTTCTCCTTTTCCCTGTCCCCTCTCCCTGCCCGTCTGGTAGGAAAGTCCCATTCCTGGGTTGTTTGCTTCCCCATGGCTGGATTTGCTCCTGCAATTGCCAATGGGACGAGAAATGAGGGGGGAAGGGGTCTGTTTGTGTAGTCATTTTAAGGCCAGACCCCAGCATTTTCCCTTCATTTCTTCCAGTTACCTGGAATCTCTGGCTCAGAATTTAGTATTAACAGGGCTCAGGGCTGCCCTAGGGGGCTGGTGCCAGCTGGAGAAAGTCATCACGTGGGTTGGGCAGAGAAGAAGGTTTAATTAAGGTCACTTCCCAGCACAGACCCCGCTGGGGGAGCAGCAGCTGCTAAGCCTGGTCGCCCAGATCACAACGGAGGCTGCAGCGTCTGACCCAGGAAGCTGAACCCCAATATCCTGAGCAGAGAGGGACAGGGCGTTGGAGCAGCCTTCCCGCCTTGAGCTCTCTGGGGGGACCAGCTAATGAGAGCCCCTCCTCACAGGGAGAATTGCTGATCTCATTTGCCCCACTGTCCATCTGGAGTCACTCCTCGTCTGTCCCGGCAGTGACTCTGGATTAACAGTGTTGTCCGTGACACCAGGTTTCAGGAAGAACGAGTCCAGAGCGCTGTGGGAGAGACGGTTGTGGGGCAGCGCGAACCCCCTTTCCCCTTCCCGCACCCCCAGATCTAGGACAAGGACTCGGGGGATGAATTTTCCCAATGGAACGGGACGTTTCCGCAGTTTTCCAGAGGGGAGAAAAGCAGAATCGGTGATGTCACATTCCCAGCCCCCAGCCAGGGGCCCCCGACCCCCCCCAGAGCCCAGACCCCCAGCTAGGGGCCCCAGACACCCCCCCAGAGCCCAGACCCCCAGCCAGGGGCCCCCGACCCCCCCAGAGCCCAGACCCCCAGCCAGGGGCTCCAGACCCCCCCCAGGGCCCAGACCCCCAGCCAGGGGCCACAGACCCACCCCCCCAGAGCCCAGACCCCCAGCCAGTAACCCCAGAACCCCTCTGACCCCCCCCACAGTGAGAGCCGCCCATGGGGGGCGGGGGAGACACTGGGGTGCGGTGGGGGAGGGGCAGAGACCTGCTCAGGGGTGGGGGGAGAGGGGGGGCACCCTGAGTGCGGCTCGTGGCTCTCTGGGGAGAAAGGGGGCGGGGCGGGGGGGCTCCAGGGCCGGGGGCAGCGGTAAATCCGAGGGGGTCTCAGCCTCCCCGTTTCTCTCCCCCCCTCGGGGGTCACTTGCTCTTCTCCCCCCGCCCCCGATCTCCGCATGCCCAGAGCCGGGAGACACAAACCGCTTCAACGGCTCCGGGTGAGGCGCCAAGGCTGCGCACGAGCCACACAGAGCCCCGCGCGCGTTCGCTACGTCACTTCCGCTCCAGGAGCGCCAGGAACTACATCTCCCAGCCTGCCCCGGGAGCCGCTCCTGGGGGCGGGGCTCTGGCACAGGCCGGGGGCGGGGTAGCGCCTGTGGGCGGGGCTCTGGCACAGCCGGGCGGCGGGGGAACTCCTAGGTGCGGACAGCTCCTGGGGGCAGGGCTCTGACACAGCCCGGGGGCGGGGCAGCTCCTGGGGGCGGGGCTCTGGCCCCATTGTGAGCCAGGGGCGGGGCAGCTCCTGGGAACCGGGCTCTGGCACAGCCAGGGGGCGGGGCAGCGACTGGGGGCGGGGCTGTGGCTCCATTGGGAGCCGGGGGCGGGGCAGCTCCTGGGGGCGGGTCTCTGGATCCATTGGGAGTCAGGCGTGGGGCAGCTCCTGGGGGCGGGGCTCTGGCTCCATTGTGAACTGGGGGCGGGGCAGCGCCTGGGGGCGGGGCTCTGGCCCCATTGTGAGCCAGGGGCGGGGCAGCTCCTGGGAGCCGGGCTCTGGCACAGCCCGGGGGCGGGGCAGCTCCTGGGGGCGGGGCTCTGGCACAGCCCGGGGGCGGCGCAGCTCCTGGGGGCGGGGCTCTGGTCCCATTGTGAGCCAGGGGCAGGGCAGCTCCAGGGGGCGGGGCTCTGGCACAGCCCGGGGGCGGGGCAGCTCCTGGGGGCGGGGCAGCTCCTGGGGGCGGGGCTCTGGCACAGCCCGGGGACGGGGCAGCGCCTGGGGGCGGGGCTCTGGCACAGCCTGGGGGCGGGGCAGCGCCTGGGGGCGGGGCTCTGGCACAGCCCGGGGGCGGGGCAGCGCCTGGGGGCGGGGCTCTGGCACAGCCCGGGGGCGGGGCAGCTCCTGGGGGCGGGGCTCTGGCACAGCCAGGCAGCTCCTGGGGGCGGGGCTCTGGCACAGCCCGGGGGAGGGGCAGCTCCTGGGGGCGGGGCTCTAGCCCCATTTTGAGCCGGGGGCGTGGCAGCTCCTGGGGGCGGGGCTCTGGCCCAGCCCGGGGGCGGGGCAGCGCCTGGGGGCGGGGCTCTGGCACAGCCAGGGGGCGGGGCAGCGCCTGGGGGCGGGGCTGTGGCTCCATTGGGAGCCGGGGGCGGGGCAGCTCCTGGGGGCGGGTCTCTGGCTCCACTGGGAGTCAGGGGTGCGGCAGCTCCTGGGGGCTGGGCTCTGGCTCCTTTGTGAACCGGGGGCGGGGCAGCGCCTGGGGGCGGGGCTCTGGCCCCATTGTGAGCCAGGGGCGGGGCAGCTCCTGGGAGCGGGGCTCTGGCACAGCCCGGGGGCGGGGCAGCTCCTGGGGGCGGGGCTCTGGCACAGCCTGGGGGCGGCGCAGCTCCTGGAGGCGGGGCTCTGGCCCCATTGTGAGCCAGGGGCGGGGCAGCTCCAGGGGGCGGGGCTCTGGCACAGCCCGGGGGCGGGGCAGCCCCTGGGGGCGGGGCTCTGGCACAGCCCGGGGGCGGGGCTGCTCCTGGGGGCGGGGCTCTGGCTCCATTGTGAGCCAGGGGCGGGGCAGCTCCTGGGGGCTGGGCTCTGGCACAGAGCGGGGACGGGGCCGCTCCTGGGAGCGGGGCTCTGGCACAGGCCGGGGGCGGGGCAGCGCCTGTGGGCGGGGCTCTGGCACAGCCCGGGGGCGGGGGAACTCCTGGGTGCGGACAGCTCCTGGGGGCGGGGCTCTGACACAGCCCGGGGGCGGGGCAGCTCCTGGGGGCGGGGCCCTGGCCCCATTGTGAGCCAGGGGCGGGGCAGCTCCTGGGAGCCGGGCTCTGGCACAGGCCGGGGGCGGGGCAGCGCCTGTGGGCGTGGCTCCGGCACAGCCCGGGGGCGGGGCAACTCCTGGGGGCGGGGCAGCTCCTGGGGGTGGGGCTCTGACACAGCCCGGGGGCGGGGCAGCTCCTGGGGGCGGGGCTCTGGCACAGCCCGGGGGCGGGGCAGCTACTGGGGGCGGGCTCTGACACAGCCCGGGGGCGGGGCAGCTCCTGGGGGAGGGGCTCTGGGACAGCCCGGGGGCGGGTCAGCTCCTGGGCGCTGGGCTATGACCCAGCCCGGGGGCGGGGCAGCTCCTGGGGGCGGGGCTCTGGCTCCATTGGGAGCCGGGGGTGGGGCAGCGCCTGGTGCGGGGCTCTGGCACAGCCCGGGGGCGGGGCAGCTCCTGGGGGCGGGGCTCTGGCCCAGCCCGAGAGCGGGGCAGCTCCTGGGGGCGGGGCTCTGACACAGCCCGGGGGGGTGGCAGCTCTTGGGGGCGGGGCTCTGGCCCAGCACGAGAGCGGGGCAGCTCCTGGGGGCTGGGCTCTGGCCCAGCCTGGGGGCGGGGCAGCACCTGGGGGCGGGGCTCTAGTCCCATTTTGAGCCGGGGGCGGGGCAGCTCCTGGGGGCAGGGCTCTGGCCCAGCCCGGGGGCGGAGCAGCTCCTGGGGGCGGGGCTCTGGCCCAGCCCGGGGGAGGGGCAGCTCCTGGGGGCGGGGCTCTAGCCCCATTTTGAGCCGGGGGCGTGGCAGCTCCTGGGTGCGGGGCTCTGGCCCCGCCCGGGGGCGGGGCAGCGCCTGGGGGCGGGGCTCTGGCACAGCCAGGGGGCGGGGCAGCGCCTGGGGGCGGGGCTGTGGCTCCATTGGGAGCCGGGGGCGGGGCAGCTCCTGGGGGCGGGGCTCTGGCACAGCCCGGGGGCGGGGCAGCGTCTGGGGGCGGGGCTCTAGCCCCATTGTGAGCCGGGGCGGGGCAGCTCCTGGGGGCGGTGCTCTAGCCCCATTGTGAGCCGGGGGCGGGGCTCTGGCACAGAGCGGGGACGGTGCAGCTCCTCGGGGTGGGGCCCCGGGAGAGGCCGGGGGCGGGGCAGCGCCTGTGGGCGGGGCTCGGACACAGCCCGGGGGCGGGGCAGCTCCTGGGGGCGGGGCTCTGGCCCCATTGTGAGACAGGGGCGGGGCAGCTCCTGGGGGCGTTGCTCTGGCACAGAGCAGGGACGGGGTAGCGCCTGTGGGCGGGGCTCTGGCACAGCCGGGGGGCGGGGGAACTCCTGGGGGCGGGACAGCTCCTGGGGGCGGGGCTCGGACACAGCCCGGGGGCGGGGCAGCTCCTGGGGGAGGGGCTCTGAAACATCCCGGGGGCGGGGCAGCTCCTGGGGGCGGGGCTCTGTCCCCATTGTCAGCCAGGGGCGGGACAGCTCCTGGGAGCCGGGCTCTGGCACAGCCCGGGGGCGGGGCATCTCCTGGGGGCGGCGCTCTGGCTCCATTGGGAGCCGGGGGCGGGGCAGCTCCTGGGGGCGGGGCAGCTCCTGGGGGCGGGGCTCTGGCACAGCCCGGGGACGGGGCAGCGCCTGGGGGCGGGGCTCTGGCACAGCCCGGGGGCGGGGCAGCGCCTGGGGGCGGGGCTCTGGCACAGCCCGGGGGCGGGGCAGCGCCTGGGGGCGGGGCTCTGTCACAGCCCGGGGGCGGGGCAGCTCCTGGGGTCGGGGCTCTGGCACAGCCCGGGGGCGGGGCAGTGCCTGGGGGCGGGGCTCTGGCTCCATTTGGAGCCGGGGGCGGGGCATCTCCTGGGAGCGGGGCTCTGGCCCAGCCCGGGGGCGGAAGAACTCCTGGGGGCGGGGCTCTGCCTCCATTGGGAGCCGGGGGCGTGGCAGCTCCTGGGGGTGGGGCTCTGGCTCCATTGGGAGCCGGGGGCGTGGCAGCTCCTGGGGGCGGGGCTCTGGCACAGCCCGGGGGCGGGGCAGCTCCTGGGAGCGGGGCTCTGGCTCCATTGTGAGCCAGGGGCGGGTCAGCTCCTGGGGGCGGGGCTCTGGCACAGAGCGGGGGCGGGTCAGCTCCTGGGGGCGGGGCTCTGGCTCCATGGGGAGCTGGGGGCGTGGCAGCTCCTGGGGGCGGGGCTCTGGCACAGCCCGGGGGAGGGGCAGCTCCTGGGGTCGGGGCTCTGGCTCCATTGGGAGCAGGGGGCGTGGCAGCTCCTGGGGGCTGGGCTCTGGCTCAGGCCGGAAGCGGGGCAGCTCCTGGGGGCGGGGCTCAGGCTCCATTGTGAGCCGGGGGCGGGGCACCGCATGGGGGCGGGGCTCTGGCAGAGCCCGGGGACGGGGTCAGCTCCTGGGGGCGGGGCTCTGGCACAGAGAGGGGACGTGGCAGCTCCTTGGGGGTGGGGCTCTGGCATAGCCCGGGGGCGGGGCAGTGCCTGGGGGCGGGGCTCTGTCTCCATTGGGAGCCGGGGACGGGACAGCTCCAGGGGGCGGGGCTCTGGCACAGGCCGGGGGCGGGGCTCTGGCTCCATTGGGAGCCGAGGGCGGGGCAGCTCCTGGGGGCAGGGCTCTGGCACAGAGCGGGGACGGGGTAGCAACTGGTGGCGCGGCTCTGGCTCCATTGTGAGCCAGGGGCGGGGCAGCTCCTGGGGGCGGGGCTCTGGCACAGGCCGGGAGCGGGGCAGCTCCTGGGGGCGTGGCTCAGGCTCCATTGGGAGCCGCGGGCGGGGCAGCTCCTGGCGGCGGGGCTCTGGCACAGAGCGGGGGCGGGACAGCTCCTGGGGGCGGGGCTCTGGCATATCACGGGGGCGGGGCAGCTCCTGGGGGCGGGACTCTGGCACAAAGCGGGGACGGGGCAGCTCCTGGGGGCGGGGCTCTGGCATAGCACGGGGGCGAGGCAGCTCCTGCGGGCGGGATTCTGGCACAAAGCGGCCACGGGGAAGCTCCTGGGGGCGGGGCTCTGGCTCCATTGTGAGCCAGGGGCGGGGCCGCTAGAGGGGGCGGGGCTCTGGCTCCATTGTGAGCCGAGGGCGGGGCAGCGCCTGGGGGCGGGGCTCTGGCACAGCCCAGGGGCGGGGCAGCTCCTGGGGGCGGGGCTCTGCCCCAGCCCTTGGGGAGGGGCAGCTCCTGGGGGCGGGGCTCTGACACAGCCCGGGGGCGTGGCAGCTCCTGGGGGCGGGGCTCTGGCCCAGCCCGAGAGCGGGGCAGCTCCTGGGGGCGGGGCTCTGACACAGCCCGGGGGGGTGGCAGCTCTTGGGGGCGGGGCTCTGGCCCAGCACGAGAGCGGGGCAGCTCCTGGGGGCTGGGCTCTGGCCCAGCCTGGGGGCGGGGCAGCGCCTGGGGGCGGGGCTCTAGTCCCATTTTGAGCCGGGGGCGGGGCAGCTCCTGGGGGCAGGGCTCTGGCCCAGCCCGGGGGCGGAGCAGCTCCTGGGGGCGGGGCTCTGGCCCAGCCCGGGGGAGGGGCAGCTCCTGGGGGCGGGGCTCTAGCCCCATTTTGAGCCGGGGGCGTGGCAGCTCCTGGGGGCGGGGCTCTGGCCCAGCCCGGGGGCGGGGCAGCGCCTGGGGGCGGGGCTCTGGCACAGCCAGGGGGCGGGGCAGCGCCTGGGGGCGGGGCTGTGGCTCCATTGGGAGCCGGGGGCGGGGCAGCTCCTGGGGGCGGGTCTCTGGCTCCACTGGGAGTCAGGGGTGCGGCAGCTCCTGGGGGCTGGGCTCTGGCTCCTTTGTGAACCGGGGGCGGGGCAGCGCCTGGGGGCGGGGCTCTGGCACAGCCCGGGGGCGGGGCAGCTCCTGCGGGCGGGACTCTGGCACAAAGCGGGGACGGGGTAGCTCCTGGGGGCGGGGCTCTGGCTCAAAAGTGAGCCGGGGGCGGGGCAGCGCCTGGGGGCGGGGCCCTGGCACAGCCCGGGGGCGGGGCAGCTCCTGGGGGCGGGGCCCCGTCACAGCGGGGCATATCCCGGGGGCGGGGCTCTGGCTCCATTGTCAGCCGGGGTCGGGGCAGCTCCTGGGGGCGGGACTCTGGCTCCATTGGGAGCCGGGCACGGGGCAGCTCCTCGGGGCGGGGCTCTGGCACAAAGCGGAGACGGGGCAGCTCCTGGGGGCGGGGCCCCGTCACAGCGGGGCATCTCCTGGGGGCGGTGCTCTGGCTCCATTGTCAGCCGGGGGCGGGGCAGCTCCTGGGGGCGGGGCTCTGGCTCCATTGGGAGCCGGGGGCGGGGCAGCGCCTGGGGGCGGGGCTCTGGCTCCATTGGGAGCCGGGGGCGGGGGAACTCCTGGGTGCGGACAGCTCCTGGGGGCGGGGCTCTGACACAGCCCGGGGGCGGGGCAGCTCCTGGGGGCGGGGCCCTGGCCCCATTGTGAGCCGGGGGCGGGGCAGCGCCTGGGGGCGGGGCTCTGGCACAGCCCGGGGGCGGGGCAGCTCCTGGGGGCGCAGCTCTGGCCCCATTGTGAGCCAGGGGCGGGGCAGCTCTTGGGAGCGGGGCTCTGGCGCAGCCCGGGGGTGGGGCAGCTCCTGGGGGGGGGCTCTGGAACAGCCCGGGGGCGGGGCAGCTCCTGGGGGCGGGGCTCTGGCTCCATTGTGAGCCAGGGGCAGGGCAGCTCCTGGGGGCGGGGCTATGACCCAGACCGGGGGCGGGGCAGCTCCTGGGGGCGGGTCTCTGGCACAGAGCGGGGACGGGGCAGCTCCTGGGGGCTGGGCTCACGCTCCATTGTGAGCCGGGGGCGGGGCAGCTCCTGGGGGCAGGGCTCTGGCCCAGCCCGGGGGCGGGGCAGCTCCTGGGGGCGGGGCTCTGGCCCAGCCCGGGGGAGGGGCAGCTCCTGGGGGCGGGGCTCTAGCCCCATTTTGAGCCGGGGGCGGGGCAGCTCCTGGGGGCGGGGCTCTGGCCCAGCCCGGGGGCGGGGCAGCGCCTGGGGGCGGGGCTGTGGCACAGGCCGGGAGCGGGGCAGCTCCTGGGGGCGTGGCTCAGGCTCCATTGGGAGCCGCGGGCGGGGCAGCTCCTGGTCGCGGGGCTCTGGCACAGAGCGGGGGCGGGGCAGCTCCTGGGGGCGGGTCTCTGGCTCCATTGGTAGTCAGGGGTGGGGCAGCTCCTGGGGGCTGGGCTCTGGCTCCATTGTGAACCGGGGGCGGGGCAGCGCCTGGGGGCGGGGCTCTGGCCCCATTGTGAGCCAGGGGCGGGGCAGCTCCTGGGGGCGGGGCTCTGGCACAGCCCGGGGGCGGGGCAGCTCCTGGGGGCAGGGCTCTGTCCCAGCGCGGGGGCGGGGCAGCGCCTGGGGGCGGGGCTCTGGCTCCATTGTGAGCCAGGGGCGGGGCAGCTCCTGGGGGCTGGGCTCAGGCTCCATTGTGAGCCGGGGGCGGGGCAGCTCCTGGGGGCTGGGCTCAGGCTCCATTGTGAGCCGGGGGAGGGGCAGCTCCTGGGGGCGGGGCTCTAGCCCCATTTTGAGCCGGGGGCGGGGCAGCTCCTGGGGGCGGGGCTCTGGCCCAGCCCGGGGGCGGGGCAGCGCCTGGGGGCGGGGCTGTGGCACAGGCCGGGAGCGGGGTAGCTCCTGGGGGCGTGGCTCAGGCTCCATTGGGAGCCGCGGGCGGGGCAGCTCCTGGCGGCGGGGCTCTGGCACAGAGCGGGGGCGGGGCAGCTCCTGGGGGCGGGGCTCTGGCTCCATTGTGAACCGGGGGCGGGGCAGCGCCTGGGGGCGGGGCTCTGGCCCCATTGTGAGCCAGGGGCGGGGCAGCTCCTGGGGGCGGGGCTCTGGCACAGCCCGGGGGCGGCGGAGCTCCTGGAGGCGGGGCTCTGGCCCCATTGTGAGCCAGGGGCGGGGCAGCCTCAGGGGGCGAGCTCTGGCACAGCCCGGGGGCGGGGCAGCTCCTGGGGGCGGGGCTCTGGCACAGGCCGGGGGCGGGGCTGCTCCTGGGGGCGGGGCTCTGGCTCCATTGTGAGCCAGGGGCGGGGCAGCTCCTGGGGGCTGGGCTCTGGCTCCATAGTGAGCCGGGGGCGGGGCAGCGCCTGGGGGCGGGGCTCTGGCACAGAGCGCGGACGGGGGAACTCCTGGGTGCGGACAGCTCCTGGGGGCGGGGCTCTGGCAGAGCCCGGGGGCGGGGCAGCTCCTGGGGGCGGGGCTCTGGCACAGCCAGGCAGCTCCTGGGGGCGGGGCTCTGGCACAGCCAGGCAGCTCCTGGGGGCGGGCTCTGGCACAGCCCGGGGGTGGGGCAGCGCCTGGGGGCGGGGCTCTGGTACAGCCCGGGGGCGGGGCAGCGCCTGGGGGCGGGTCTCTAGCCCCATTGTGAGACGGGGGCCGGGGCAGCGCCTGGGGGCGGGGCTCTGGCTCCATTGTGAGCAGTGGGCTGGGCAGCTCCTTGGGGCGGGGCACTGGCACCAAGTGGGGACGGGGCAGCTCCTGGGGGCGGGGCTCTGGCACAGGCCGGGGGCGGGGCATCTCCTGGGGGCGGGGCTATGACTCAGCCCGGTGGCGGGGCAGCTCCTGGGGGCGGGGCTCTGGCCCAGCCCGGGGGCGGGGCAGCGCCTGGGGGCGGGGCTGTGGCACAGGCCGGGAGCGGGGCAGCTCCTGGGGGCGTGGCTCAGGCTCCATTGGGAGCCGCGGGCGGGGCAGCTCCTGGGGGCGGGGCTCTGGCCCAGCCCGGGGGCGGGGCAGCGCCTGGGGGCGGGGCTGTGGCACAGGCCGGGAGCGGGGCAGCTCCTGGGGGCGTGGCTCAGGCTCCATTGGGAGCCGCGGGCGGGGCAGCTCCTGGTCGCGGGGCTCTGGCACAGAGCGGGGGCGGGGCAGCTCCTGGGGGCGGGTCTCTGGCTCCATTGGTTTTTTGTCTCTGGTCACAAGTTTTTAATAGCCAAACATCACCTGTGGGCTGTGCATAAGGGACCTATTCTAATCTTCCCATTCAGTGAGCCAGATTTAAACCTGGTCCAATTGAAGTTAATGGTGTGGCCATTGCATTATCCCTCACATGCCTAGCTAGTCAGCCTCTAGGATTCCCCTCACCTAGGGACTAATTCTCCAGTCCTTGCTCGCATGACCAATCCCATGCAAGTTAATGGCACAGTGCAGATGACTAAAGTCTGCCGGATTGGGCCTCCTACTTCGTTGGCTGTGCTCATCTTGTGTTAGGATCAATATGGTAGAGAAGTTGCATTGACTGACTTTTAATTCTGACTAGTGAAACATACCGTTACAGATCCTGCTCCTGCAATAAGCTCTGCTGGGGTAGGCCCATATTTATTTCAGCAGGGCTCTGAACAGACACAAGGGTCCATCTGCGCAAAGCTCATTGCCCCAGACAGGATTGTCTTCTCTTCAAGCATATCTCAAAGGCAGGTCATTAACTCTAGAAGAACATGAACGAGCCCTTGGGAGGGTACCTCAAAGACTAGCGATGTCCCCCTTGGCCAACCACTCACTGTAGAACCACTTGTCTGGGCTTGCTATAATGATGGTATGACAGCCTTGCCCCCAGCATTTATTAGCTACATAACTGATGCCCATGGACACAGTTCTTCTCAGAAGCTCACCACATTAGGTAGCCAATCCAAAACTATGTATTCTGTATTTTAGGTACAACCGAAACTGCCACTCCTGAAGATTCTGCAAGCAGCAGGTGCACAAGGTGAAACCTTCACAATGAAGGAGGTGAGCCCGGGACTCTACTTTGATGGTTAAACCAAGAAAGTAGCTGTAATAATGGTCAGTTAGCAGATGATTAATGTGCCATCTTGTGAATTTTACATCCAGGACCTTGAAGATGGACAATTATTTTATTATGAATGACTTGTGTTACGATAGTGCCTAGGGGCCCCAATCATGGATCAGGGCCCCATTGTTCTAGGCACTGTATAAACACACATGCACTGGTGTAATCTCTGTTAGGTTAGAGAGAACCCTGAGGCTATGTATAAAATACGCTAGTAGCTAAAAAGCACTGGATTAGGAATTGGGAGAGCTGGGTTTTCTTAGCAGTTCTGCCACACATTTGTGTTGTGGTCAGGATTTTCTCGTTGAGGCCTCGTTCCTGCAAGCTGATTGGTGAGAGTGTAGCCTCCCTGAAGTCAGTGGGGCTCCACTGGGACCCGTTCAGGTAAATCATCCTTGCAGGATTGGGACCATAGGGCCTGGAAATCAGTGAGCGCAGAATCGGGTTCTTGAACTCCTGTGCCTTAGTGCCTCTAACTGTAAAATAGGGCTACTTTATACATGGGGATATGGAGACTTTTTTGAGCATAATGGCTCAGATCCTCAAAAGTGTTGAGGCTCCTAAGTCGTATTGAAATCAATGGGAGTTAGGTGCCTTAATACCTTTGTGGATCTGGGCCAAAGTGCTTTGAGATCCTCTGATGGAATCCCTGTAAGAGTGCAAAATATGAATGAAAATTATGATGTATCTTGAGAATCCAGAAACAGCTTTAGGAAAGATGTAATGGATAGCTGCACTCTCGAGAGATTGTCAGAAACACTTTGCAATTTTTACTATCCGTCATTGCTTGAAAGTTCTAAAGAGAAAATATCAACTGAAGTACAATTTAAGTTTCTTTTGAAAGGTCTTGTCAGCTAAACCTAAGACATGCTGTGAATTCATTTAAGATTAAAATGCAAAATGTATCCAAGATTTAAAAAACGACACTGTCTGTGATTTACAGGGGTATCCTGTCAGCAAAGAGTTAAATGCGGCGGTTTTTCATTAGGAATGTGTCAGATACTCTCACAGAGCTGTGTGACTTCTTATCTGACTTAAACTCTTAGGCATTTAAACAACTTATTTAGAGTCTAATTTTTTTTGCAAAAACAAGTTGAATGCTTTGAATTGGGGGGGGGGGGGGGATGTTTCAATATGAAACTCCGGCTGCTACAGTACACAGTAGTCAGTCCTCTTAAGTGAATAGAAGTTCTGTTAGCAACTTCTTCGGTTGCATGTATCTTTGTTCAGGTGAGCCCCTTTTGCTTCTCATCAGGTGTCTAGTCCTGCTTGTGTTATGCTGTTTACCTCTTGTTGTCAGTAGCTACCGGTGTGGTGCTCCGCTCTTGTTCGATGATGCGTGTTCCCTCTGTGTGCTGCCCCAGCTCTGCGCAGATAGCTAACACAGCAGACCCCAAGAGAACCCCAAAGACCACAGACTCCAGTAAGATACGAAGGAACCAGAGCCAGGTTTATTGTCAAATGAAGCACAGTAATAGTTCCTCTATAGACTCTACAGGGCGTACTACGAATTTGTGCTCCCTGGCAATGCACACAGCTCAGTCAGTGGGGGGACTTTCCACTGCCCCCTAGGCGGGACAAAGATGTGCACTCTGGGACCTACTTTTATACCGTGCAGGACAGATTACTCATCATAGTTCAAACGCATCTATCCATCATGCTGTCCTTTGGACCCCGTCTTTAAGATGCACCTGCCCGTTCCTTGTTGTGTCTGCGGAGTGTTCTGATGCCGCCTTGGCACAGGTTCCTCTCGTTAGCCCTTGTGCGTGTATATGCACGTGCTTCTAACAACCTTTTCTTGCCAACTTCTGTGAGTGGGACCTGCCTCTGGCTCACAGCCCAGCTTTTGCGTAACAATGCCTAGAAGTACTTTGGTTCAGGCTTCAGGCCTCAGACTAGGCCTCTGATACAAGAGTTTATGTTTCATGGCCTCCTCTTACTACACCTCTTGGATTCTAACTTGAGTTGACCTATATATCCTCTTTGTAGCCAGTTCTGTGGCCTTAGTCCTCAAGGGACATTTTCTATAGCAGAGGAATCATTTTCTCCCAACACTGCTGTGTGGTTCTAATGCAAAGCATCTTGCATCTATGATCTTTGCTCTCTAAATAAAATAAATAACTGGAAGGACCTTGAAAGGTCATCGAGTCCAGTCCCCTGCCTTCACCAGCAGGACCAAGTACTGTCCCCTGACAGATTTTTTTTTTGGCCCCAGATCCATAAGTGGCCCCCTCAGGGATTGAACTCACAACCCTGGGTTTAGCAGGCCAATGCTCAAACCACTGAGCTATCCCTCCCCTTGCTACCTATGCCAAGCAAGTAGTCTCCTCCCACTTAACTTCGGCCTTCTTTCATGTTGAGTCACCATATTTTCTTGCCCTCCCACTTTTGGAGAGAGGACAGTTGAAAACACACTTTGGTGGTTACAGAGAAGTACCAGCTGTGTAGAGTGGGTCTGCTGCATTGCCGCTAGAGAACAATCTTAGGGTCATTCTGAATAGCTGTTGTTACTATATAGGACGTCAGCTGAGCCTTTGACCCAGTCGGCTGGGTTCCATTTGGCTGAGAAGGAGCCTGTGCATAGATTATAAATAATTTCAACCTTGTCTTGGTCTCTGCTGTAATCTGAGACAGCAAAGAGGTTTCTGTTTTGCTTGCTGACATTTTAAGTGGCTGGGATTAGTGAAGGTGTGTCAGTGGGTAAAATCTTTTCATTTAATTCACTACTGAAGTTGGAGTTACTGTAAATTGGCCAAGACTACACTTCCCTTTTTTGATGGATCACATGGGACCTAGAGCTTTGATTAAATGCCAGAGCCAAATAAACGGCACTTGAAGTTACCAGAATATTGGTTCTTACATAGTGCAAAAAACAGCATCTCATTTTGGGAAACTCTGTGGCACCATCTCACTAAACATTTTGATGGTGCAGAGGGAAAATGGGGAATCGAATGTAATCTTTACTTGTATTTTATAGATTGTATTTCTTGAAACATTCAACAGGGCCTCTCCTCAGAAGAACTTGCCAAGAGACTGTGGCCAAACTTAAAAAAAAAACCCAAAAACCAAAACCCTGCTTGGATCATGAATCTGGCTCAGATAATAACCAAAGTACGTCCTGATCTAGAGAACAAGTGTAGCCTAGTGGTTTACTAGGATTTGGGAAATCTGGATGCATGTCCTGGCTCTACCACTGACTCGCTGTCAGTGTCACATTGTCACATCACCTCTCTGTGCCTCGGTTTCCCCTTTTGTAGAAGTGTCAATATCCCCAATGCTTGAGATGTATGGCTGGAAGGCTCTGTAGAAGAGTGATGTCTGTCCTAGATAAGGAGGTGGTTCTTCACTGGCACCGTGTTGTGTCAGCTAAAGGAAGTGTACAGCGGAAGCAGGAAATGGAACACAAAGCCCTGGAGGTTTAGTATCAACTGCAGATGTAACTAATACTCTCTTACATCCCCACAGGTCATGCGTTATCTGGGACAGTATATCATGGTGAGGCAGCTCTATGATAAGCGGCAGCAGCACATGGTGTATTGTGGAGGGGATCCGCTGGGAGAATTGCTGGGACTGGAGAGCTTCTCTGTGAAAGAACCAAGGTAGGAAGAGATGCGGCTTAGCAATGTGCTCCCTGGGGGGGTGGTTCACCGTGATTAGGTATTGCGGAGGCAGGGGACCCAGCTCCAACATTGTTCCTTTCTGTGATGCGGATGAGACCTCGATGGTCCACTAGCTTATTGCAGGTGCTCTCGAGTGTCATCTGGCAAGTCTGAATTTGATTGCAAGGAACAATCCTGCACTGTCTGGGTGGTGGAGTGGTTGGTGTAACAGGTCTTTCTGGCTCTAGTTCTGTCATTCCCAGCCCCTTGTTTCTCAGTTCAGCAGGAGCGTGGATTGCTGTGGGGGCGGTCGGTATCTTCCGCTTCTCTGGATGCAGGGCAGAGGGCTCAAGTGTCATAGTCACAATCTCTCCAGCTTTTACTAAAGGGAAATTTACCTTGCTGGGCTTGTTCATTTGCAGAGATATTTGTGTTGTATCAAAGGCTTTGCCTGCTCTTTGCCAGCCCAGCATCAACGACCTTTTGACGGCCTAATGCTAAACTTGTGGCATGAATTCAGTTCTGTGACGGGATCCCTGGGGTGCAGCCCCACACCTAGCTAGATTTCATGGATGGTCCCAGAGCCTCTCATGAATCAAACAGAGAGAGGCACCAGCCAAATCCCCCAGCTCCCAGCCTTGTACCTCAAGAATATACCGTCTTGCACTGCTCAGGACAATATGTGCAAGTTTATTAATTGGTTCACCACTTCATCCATGGAAAGTGGATATACACCAGCCTTGTAAATCTGAGCAGATTTACCAAATATTTTAGGCAAACTCACTGGTAAAGATAAAGAGTAAAACAAGTTTATTGACTACAAAAGAGAGACATTATAAGCGATAGGCAAAAAGTCAGTTAGTTACCAAAAGAAAATATAAACACGCAGTCTAAACTCTCAACCTTATTAGACTGGGCAACATCTAGATGAAGCAGTTTTTCTCACCCCACTGGATATTGCAGTTCATTCACGTTTCACCCTGGAAACCTGGGCCAATCTCCTCTGTTGGAGTCGTCAGTCTTCTCAGTGTCCTTGTTGCTAGTCGCAGCGTAGGCGGGGGTGAGGAGAATAGAGGAAGCATGGTGCCGCTCTGTTCTGTTCCATAACTTAGTCCATGTGCTTGGAGAACACGAGTCCAGGCATGTCTGGGGGCATTGCTTAGTCACCAGGCAAGGCTGAGTAATTTCCCTGGTGTGGCCTTGTGCAAATGAGTCGTTGCATTGTAGCTCCCTTGCTGGACAATGGCTGTTGAGGGTTGTTCGAAACCCACCCGGGGGCTGGTTACTTTCCTTGCTGTTGTCTCTGGGGAGCTGCTGATTCCCCAACTTACAGCATGTTTTAGTGACAACCATACAACACAATCTCATCTCTTCCTATGCACTAATGACATACACATTTAGATAGAACAATGGCTTTCAGCAGATCACAACCTTTCCCTGATACCTCACATGGCGTGCTTTGTATGCAGTATTACAGTTTATACAGAAATGAGGAATATGGGGGTTACAGGGCGCTCCCCCGAGGTAGAGTGTCACAATTTCTGTGCTAGCAAAATGAATGATGTAAGACAGCAGACTACAACTGGGGCTGACAGATTGCAACTGCTTAAGCGAGAACTCTTGAATTCAAATGACCAATATCTTCATATGAAAACAAATGGCCAAGAAGAGGTTTCAGATAACTCCTACAGTCGCCTAACGGGGACAAGTGGCTAGGCGAGGGGGAAAGTCAGTGCGTTTTTCACAGTGATTCTATCAGAGGAAGGCTTGCTGTACACCAGGGGTGAATCTGGGCTGGTCATGTTTGCCCCACCTTGGGAGCTCTGCCAAAGAGGAGCACCTTTAAATTACAGTTCATAAGAGTTACGTTAGGAGAAGCTGTTTCAGTACTTCCCTTCCCGTGCCTTTTCCTGGCCAGTATTGCCCAGTTAGAGAGCTGCACTGGCCGCCAGCAAGGAGGTTGTTGCTGCTTTCTGCTGCTGCACAGTGGCCGGACTGGAGAGGCCATCAGGAGGCATGGGACAACTGGGAGAACAAAGGAACGATGAGGAAAGGCTGTCTTATTTTTTGCTGTGGTTGCATTCACTAGTCCTCTTTTTCTTGCAGCCCAGTTCATGACATGCTGAAAAGGAACCTGACTTCTGTTACTATTACAGGTAGGTTTGTCCTAGTACAGCCAAGCGCATTCAGTACAATGTTAATTTAATTTGGGTAAGTAATGGTATGTAGGAAAGAGAAATGTTCCTGGAGTGAAAACTGCATGTGGAGGTTTTGTGGGGGCACATTCAAGTCGTGTGTGTGTCTGCAAACAGTTCACGTGGCTGGAAACCAATTAGCCCTCTGCCTGACCTGCCAGTGCATGGCTGGAGCTACGCCTCAGGAAGTAGAAGACAGTTTATATCCAGAAGCACATCCTGGAAGCTGACAGAGTTAAATGCTAGGTATGAGTGAACTGGCTTGGCTAAAAATACCCCACGGAGACCCTTGCTTGTCTCTCTACCTTTGCTGAGTTACAAAATGTTGAATGATCTCCACCCGGCTCCCTACTATTGCTTGTGTCTGTACTTTGTGATCTTAATTAGAACCACTCATAGGGGTGTTGGAAATCTGACTGATGACCTGTTCCCTTAAATAACCCAGTCCAATGTCAGCAGTCTGAATACCTGACTTACTCGCTCAACATCACTGTTGCTCTGTCAGCTCACGAGGAAAGCTGTCAAATCCATCCACATAAAAAGAAATTCAGTCACAAGCGTTGTTGTTGTTAACCTAGTCCCTTGTGGTTGTTTCCCCCCACATAGCACAATCTACCATTCAATTACTACAGCTGTTAGCATTTACTCAGTAGAGAATTCATACTGAAATAGCAAGCATGTGAATCGTGAGCAAGGAGCATTGGTAGAATTGTGAGGTCACCTGCCATACTTCCTAGGGCTCTAAGCAGTTTAATACCAATGACACCGTTTTCAGAAGGGCCTAGTCTATTTTTTGCACTAACAAGTTGCGGTGCATGCAAATTTAGAGGCCATTTCAGAAACTGTGGCCAAATACTGGGTAGTTTTCAGCTTTTCAGCCACGGTTAGCGTGCATCAGTGCTTCCGGAGATCACCCATTCCCGTCTGTAATGGAGAACCTGCCATAGCCTGTCATACTTCATGTTCGGGGAGAGCAAGCAATACTCACCGGCCAGATTTCTCTTTCTCAGTGCCTCACTCTGCAAAATATCGAGGCCACTTCCATCAAGTGCACGTATCGAAGGAAAAGTGACTGTGTGATAAGAACATCTCTCCGTAATAATACCTAGCTCCCATGTAGTGCTTTTCATCAGTAGATCTCGTATTCAGCCTAACTGTTCCCTGTGTGCCTGAGTCACACAGCATCTACGTTAGGCTCTCTACTCCCTTGACATTTTGCCTTCGGTGTTTTTAGTTATGTTGGCAGAGACGGTTTGCAGTGTGAACGGTGTTTCCCCAACCATTGTACGAATAGTGTGTTCTGTGTATACTGTGTTCAGACAAAGCTAGACTTCATCTTAAAGCCACTCTTCCTCTTCTGACACTGTGGAGCCAAAGCAATTATGGATGAGTGAGTTGAAATCTCTTTTGCTTCAGGCCACATCAGCTAATCTCTGACTGCAGAATCTTTACTGCCGCTGAGGACGGAAGAGTCAGAAGAAAATGGCTGGATTTTCAGATTTGCTTTGTTGGGCACTAGAAAAATCAACCATAGGCTTGTAAATAGAGGATATTTGATATGGACGTGAGTGGAGAGAATATGGGATCCAGCAGTGTCATTGTACAGTCACTTTTCTATCTAGAACGGCACTTCACTGTGTCTTCATGTCTGTGTTGTGAAGTACAACAGGCCCAGAAACCCAGGCTGCTCTCCTAGACGTCAGCGTTGCCATGGAATTAAAAAGCAGCGGGAGCAGTCCCTAGATTTGCTGCTCCTATGAGCCATTCCGCTCGTTTCGCCTTTTCCAAAATACAGGTCTTCAGTTCAGTGACCATCATTTTTGTTAACCTGGTTGCTTTGGCTTTTAGCTGAGACTGTGAGGTTTTGGGGGGCGGGGGAGTTATGATTAACCTTCGGGGCCTGTGTATTTGTCTGCATTCAGTTGCATTGAGGACATGTGCACTGACTGTCAGTGCCTAGCCCTAGAGAGAAGCCTGCCAGGACGTGGCCCATCCCCTATGTGGTCTGGTTTCTTCTTTCTCCACGTCTCCCCACAGCTAGTCTCTGTGGCCAGTGAAAGAGAGCGAATCCGTCAGGCCTTTCCCTCCTGGCCTTGTTTTTCAGCATGGAGCTGCTCTAGACTCATGCTGGAGTCACCACCTCTGCTGCTGCATTGCGCTTCCCTGCCCCCAGCCTGGCAGCTTGCAGAGGGAGGGCAGGCCAGGGCGGGGGGTGTCAGGATTCTTACCTGCAATGAGGTACGGTTTCCCAGTGGCCACAGACGCTTCCTCCTCCCTAGTCCAGTGCCCTCTACATCCCTAATAAAAACAAAGAAATAAGCAGCCCCCTGAAAAAGCCCTCTGGGAATTGGCCAGCTACCTAAGCAACTAGAATCCTTTCTTCTACACCTGTCTGCCACGCCTGGCTCGTTGGCTGCTTGCTGACGGCCCTCTCTGTTGGGAGAATGGTTATTACCAGGGAAGGTTTTCTCTTTTGTTTTACTTGCCATATAGATGCTGCACAGACTCTGGCTCTTGCAAAGGATCAGAGCGTCGAGAGTCCGAGCCAAGACCAGCTGAAGGTAAACCCACTGCCTGGTGGTTTCTTTTGTAGTACAGGGTGGCCCCTTCTCTGTACCTGTGCATGGTGGACTGCCAGAACTTTTTACTGCTTGACTGGTAGGTCTTCACCTTCCTTAAAAGTTCTTGGGAGCCCACAGACCAGGGACAGAGTGACCCTTCTCTGTTCTCTTCATAACAGAGTTCCATTCTCTGGGCGCGTTTCTCTGGGATGTAACACTTCCTGTCCTCGGTCCCTCCAGTTTGCACTGTGTTTGGATTTGTGTGTGTGTTGTTTTGTTTCTCCCATTCTTCAAACAGCAGATTGAACTTCCTAAAAGCATAAACTGGTTTTGCTTAATGGGATTATTTTCGAAAGCTTCCAGGCAGAATCTGGAAACCTGGGGAAAATCTTGGTCTAGTCCTAACTTGTTTTGGGCATATACCTGGGGATTAATACAGTTTGGTATGGGAAGTGCCTATGCAGTCTGGAGTGTGGGGCTGGTGGGGGATGAATATCAGAATATTACTGCATTAAAGATGGCAACTTTTGGTTCCTTGCCAATCTTGAGATTTTTCCTGGGTTGAAAGTACTCCACGTGTGCTGATAATAGAAGCCACAGCAGCCTTCTGGAAAGGTTAATATTGTGTGTTGTGCTCAAAAAACCTTTATTCTTCTATGGGACTCCTTGGAGTTGTGCTGCAGCTGGTGACTCAGAGTGGAAGTGCTACATCCCCTGGTCCCTATAAGCTCTGGTGGGCCAATGGGTGTCTTTTCTGCCTTCCTTCACGCAGACTAGCACAGAGGGAAGCTCTGACACTGATGGAACAGAGGACAAAAGTGGTGCTCCTGCTTTGTCTACCTCACAGCTCAACTATGGAAGCTACAAAGGTGAGTGCAAGTTGTTTCCACACTGAGAGGCAAACACAAGCCCACCTACACGTTTGTGAACACAGCCCATGGTGCTCTGCATGGCAGGAGCCGATCCGAGTAGGATGCTGGGAGACGAATAAAAATCCTATTGTGGAAAGTAATCTTCCAAAGTCACAATTTTATGTGCAAAGATGGAGAGAACCATAAATATCTGCCGTAGGTATTGTATGATGTACAGGCTTTTTAGCCCGGATACTTGGCCTCGTAAATAAACAAACACTTGGAGCAAATGGCAGGTTAACTCCAAACAGCCCATCTATCACTAAGTAATGCCACCAAAAATCTGAGAAGGGCATTTTAAACGCTGAAATTATACTTGTATCAATTTATCTTCCATGGGGACTTTGTCTTCTAATGAATTGGAATACAGCCCAAGCTGTCTGCAGTCAGTACCCGCAACCCTGTCAGAGAACTGAATAACAAGAGTGTTAAGTTGGGTTGTATTTTTCATCCATCCTCATAACTAGAAAATTCCTCTCTTGACATTTCTTTTAATGTCTCTTGAGGCTTTCGTGCTAGCTCAGTGGCATGCGTATTATGTGATACGGAGGGTTTGTTTCCTTTTCCCTCATTACTCCCAGCTCCACCCTCATATCACAGGGTCTGATGTTTTAAAACTGGCTTCTCTGTTGGCAGGCTCGATTATCGGTTGGCCCAAACGAGGCTGGGTAGATATTTATCTGATTGCAGGTAGAGATGGTCCCTGTCTGTGCCTGCAAAACTGCAGAGAGCTGGAGTGAAAGCTGTCTGGAAATGAGGCCCCCCCGTGAGTTTGGGAACAAAGGTCGAATTCCGTGGGCTGAAGTGAGGCAAGGAGTGAGAAGAGGGGCAGATTCCCTTCTCTCGGCTTCCCATTTTGGAGAGTTTCTGGCTGGGAGCCTTCTCATGGAATCAAGGAGCCCTTATTGCTGGACACTGGGGCCAAACCCAAATCTGGTGTGACCAGATCTAACTCCTCAGTTGAAGTGTCACTGTGCCCAGTTTATCCAAAGCTGAATTTGGCCCCAGTGTGTTGTGCGAGTTTTATTTGTGCATCAGGTTTCACAAGCATCTCCGGGTAGGGAGTGTCCCTTGGAATCTGCAGTGTAGTGGTGGTGTTCAAGGGGATCAGTGGGGCTGTACGCTGTGTGCGTGTGCACACATGTGCAACCTGTAAATAATGCACGTGTCGGCTCTGCTAAGCAACGTGAGCATCCAAAAGTCCAGGAGGTGCAACACGCCAGCGTGATGCTGTAATAAACACCGCCCAGGGCTTGTTCCCCTAGCTCAGGCAGAAAGGTATGGAATTAAAGATTCTATAATACACCATGTATTGGACTTGGATGGGTTCTGCTTTGCTGGCACCACAAGCTGCATGTGCCTGTCCTGACCTAGATTCTACTCGGCTTCTGCAGACAAAGACTTAGTAGAAAACCTCTCAAAAAGCAAGAAGCCCAAACTGGAGCTGGTATTTGAGGAGTGGGATGTAGCTGGCCTTCCATGGTGGTTTTTAGGAAATCTGAGAAACAAGTCCAGAAGTAACGGATCAACAGACGTCCAGACCAGCCAGGTAAATCGATACTTTAAACAGCTAAAAATGCAGTGAATTCTCTCCCTCTCCACTCTTGTGTGGGTCAAGTAAATATTCCTGTCGTCATTTTTTCCCCACAGTTCAAAGTCTGTCCAAGACTTACAACTTCTCCCTTCTATCTACCCCGTTAAAAGTCTTTTCATGAATGTAAGGTTTGGTTTGGTGTGTCGGGACAAAATGTCCCTGCTCCCCAGTGTTTTCCTCACCCAGGGGCTGCCGTTCTCCATGCCAGAGTGGTGCCATGTGCATATAGCCTGTGGAGGTCACTGGGATCCTCTGGGATCAAAGTCACTAATATATAATGAAGATGTATGTAGCATGGTGGCTAGCTTGTGTGAGCTGTTAACTAGGGGACTGGATTGTAGAGCTGGTCAGAAAATGGACACGTGAAAATTTGTCTTCATTTTTCAGCATGTTCTACTGCATTGCTTGTCGCCCCAAGAGTCACTGAGTGAGTTTGAGTGGGGAGAAGTCTGGTATAAAAGAAGAGGAGAGCTTGCATTAGGGCTGCCGTTATGCCCCCTCATGCTTGTTGAGAACACTGGAGTTCTGCATACCCAGACCTGTTGAATCACTCATATCCTAATGCATGCATATTTCCCCCCATCTCCTTTCTACTAGGACATAGACACTGCCATTGTTTCAGATACTACTGATGACTTGTGGTTCCTCAATGAATCTGCGTCGGATCAATTCAATGTTGCTGTCAAAGCGGAGACGGTGGACTGTGAAGAAGTGGGGAAAGAGAGTGACAAAAAGGTGTCTCCTAGTGGTACACGGTACAGCTGTGTTAGCTGATCTAATTTATGTTGCAACCCTTTGCCATTCAGTTCTCTTCTCCTGTTCCGCTTCTCTATTGGGAAGAGGCAGTCCAATGACCAGGCAGCTTTGTAAGTCTTCCGTAGTAATGGAGTCCCCCTCAGGAGTCTCTGTTGGGGTGTCCATTAGAACCACTTTTCTCAGAAGCGATAAGCTGTGGGGAGTCCTCTGTCTCTGCTCGTTGTGACCCGTTGAAGTCATTTTTCAAGGCACACCGTCAGCTTAAAATCACACTTCTGAATTTTTTCTCTACCATTACTACAGCCATTACTGTAAGGTTCAGCACTGACCGAGATTAGAGGGGAAATATTTTTCTCATACTTTTTTGCGAGCACTTTGTGCACAGTCAGTGTAAGAGTTTAGGCCTGATCCTGCAAACGTAGTCAGTGAGCAGCAAGACTGGCCACATGAGTCAAGTTACCCACAGGCACGTTTGAAGGATGCGAAGAAAAATCCATGAACACGTTTTTAGAAAAGTCATTAGTGAGATTTGCATACAATTCTAATAACTTACTTACGGGGGGAGGGATAGCTCAGTGGTTTGAGCATTGGCCTGCTAAACCCAGGGTTGTGAGTTCAATCCTTGAGGGGGCCAATTAGGGATCTGGGGCAAAAATCTGTCAGGGGGCAGTACTTGGTCCTGCTAGTGAAGGCCGGGGACTGGACTCGATGACCTTTCAAGGTCGTTCCTGTTCTAGGAGATTGGCATCTCTCCGTATATTTAATTTACTCTTCCCAGGTGATTGAGGTTCCGCGTACTGATGACCTCGAGGATTCTCCGTGCCTAAGTGACGACACAGATGTAGAAGCTGCCTCTGAGGTATTCAACATCCCATGCTCCAAGTGCTGCACCAGCTTGTCTGGCTAAAACGTACATTATTTGTTCTGCTAGGAGAATGTTTCCTGTATCCCTTTCAAAAGCCATGATAAGTGCTCTGTAGCAAATAGGTACATTCCCTTTGCTGGGGCACCTGTATGAAGTGTAGGGGTGTCTCTCAGTCTAGTTTGTTTTGAAAAGGTGTCGGTTTAAATACTGACCCCAGGATTGGCACGAAATGGCCCCCTTGTTGGCAGCTTGAAGAGTAGTCAAGCGTTGAATGGGCCGTGGAGATGCAACACACCACTCACAACAGCGTAGTCCCTTCCGGCCCAGGTTTAGGCCGTTTTGCTGGGCAGCGTGGGAGAGTTTGCACCTGCCTGTTCCCTGGCTAGACGATTCAAGGCTTTATTCTGTGTTGTGCTAAGGCCCCTTTACGCTGCCAGAATTGTGCAAATGGGAATGAGGCCCTCAGTGTCCGGCCCTGTCAAGCCGGCGCTACATTCATTAGAATGAAAACAACTGGTTTTGTTCTGAGAGGTGAAAAGTGTAGCTAGGGATGTGTTTGCATGCATTCCTAGGGCCAAGTCTGTATTGCAGTCTGAAAGGGAATCTGGGATAGTCTCCTTGATGGCGATTCAGACGTATAAATTAAGCCCCCAGTAGCCAATGAAATAGCCAATCAGAGTTAGTCATATCTGAAAACATGCTGCTGCAATAGTCTGTATTCCAATCAGAGTCCCACTGTGTCCTGAGCTCCAAGCCAGCTACGAAACTGCGGCTTCCTTGACGGGGGTCCCCAGGATGGAGAGAAAATCCAGTTGTCCCTCTACTCTGTTTTAGTTACACACATGGCTCCTGTCACAGTAGCACCTGGGTGCCTCACCATCTTTACTCTATTTATCCTCAACCCCCCTCGAAGGCAGGGCAGGGCTATTCTCACCACGTTACAGGTGGGGACCGGAGGCAGACAGAGAGGAAGTGACTTGTGCAGGGTGACAAAAGGTGTTTGTGGTGGGGCAGGAATTGAATCTGGGTCACCCACGGCCTCGTTAGCACTCGAACTACAGACCCAGCCTTCTTCCCATTTCCCCCTTCAGTTTCCGAAGCATGTGGAAAAGAATTATCCCGTTTAACTCTCCTCCAAGAGGCATCCTTCCCAGTATATCTTAACCGACACCAGCTCTGTGTTCTGTCATCTGTGCTCTTTTCCCCCCAGTCCTAGCAGGATTTCTTTTGAGGGTTTTGCCGTATGTCAGAACAGATATATCACACTGTTCCTTGCAGCTGGCGGAGCCAAAAACATGTTGAGCGGAGTTTTCTAGACTGTGCTGGCTTGACAAATTGGCTTGTCCCTGGCATAGGACAGCTGAATTATAGCTCTAACTCGAGCAGTGTATCTAGGGTAATCAAGTAAGCCACTATCGACTGTTTAGATCCAGGAGAGGCTAAATAATTAATGATTCTGAGAAATACACTTGTAACCAATTCAAGGAGCTATCTACCCTTGAATTTAGAGCGGGGCACTTACATTTCAATAAACTGCACAGAATGAGAACTTTCCTTTCCTCCAAAGATCTGAAGGTTGAGAGGTGGGAGAAGACAAAGAAAACGCCTAAGCAGAGGGCGTGAGTCTGTAGGTGTTATGGGCAAGGGGAAATGCTTCTTAGGGCTGGTCCACACTAACCCCCCGGGTCGAACTAAGATACGCAACTTCAGCTACGTGAATAACTTAGCTGAAGTCAAAGTATCTTAGTTCGAACTAAACAGCACTTACCGCGGGTCCAGACGCAGCAGGCAGGCTCCCCCGTCGACTCCGCTTACTCCTCGCGCGGAGCAGGAGTACCGGTGTCGACGGCGAGCACTTCCGGGATCGATTTATCGCTAGACGCAATAAATGGATCCCAGAAGATCGATTGCTACCCGCCGAACCAGGAGGTAAGTATAGACGTACCCTAAGGGGAGGGATATGATAGAGGTATATAAAATCATGTGTTGTGTGGAGAAAGTGAAGAAGATCGATTGCTACCCGCTGAATGAGGCGGGTAGTATAGACGTACCCTTAGGCTCTCCAAGTTGCCACTGAGTATCGTGCATCTGCTCGCCTCAACACGCTGCCATTTTTGATGACTCTTCTTTGCTGCTTCCGGCACATAAAGGAAAGCAGCCTTAGTAAGAATGCACTGACTTGCTCTTGTTTTTGTCTATTCCATTCATTCTTCAGGACTGCTGGCAATGCACCCAATGCAAGAAGTTTAACTCTCCGGTCAAACGGTACTGCTACCGCTGCTGGGCCTTACGTAAGGACTGGTATTCGGATTGCCCCAAACTAGCTCGTTCTCTCTCTCTGTCCACCATTGATACTACTCAAGGCAAAAAGGATGACGAGGGAATCGATGTCCCAGACTGCAGAAGGACCGTGTCTCCTCCAGTTTGCCGACCCAAAGAGCTGTACACAGATGAATGCGAGTCCCATGTAGACCCTGGCAGCTCTATGGAGTCCCTGGGTTTGGCACAAGAATGCAAGGTCCAGGAGCCACAGATGCATTTTGGTGAACACAAAAAGGAGGAAGAAGTAGAATGCCAAGAGAATATCAAAAATGTGTTGACTCCCTGCCTTCTGTGCCAGAAGAGGCCCCGGGATGGGAATATTCTCCATGGAAGGTCTGCTCACCTAGTGGCTTGCTTCAAATGTGCGAAAATGCTGAAGAAACGGAGATTGCCATGTCCAGTGTGCAACAAACAGATCCAGATGGTGATCAAAACCTTCATGGGGTAGCTGTGCCGCCGCAAGGTGCTTCAGGGATTTAAATGGTCGCTAGTCAGGGGACAGCTGCCACGAGGTTTACGTTGGTGTCTGTGGTGCGGCAAGGGAGGCTAACCATATAACTCAGCTAAAGAGCAGGGGTCCCAAACTGACAAAGGAAACAATGGTCGGTTTTTAATTAAGGGGATTCCTCTTAATTAAAAACCGACCATTGTTTCGTGTCCGTTTACGTTCCTGGAGCCTGACTGATCTCTCAGTAGCATCTGCCCCAGGTTTTAGCATTTCTAAATCCTTTACTTGCCAACATCTAGAGATGATGATTTCACCCGGATGGTCTCGTTTTCATAACTGATCCTTGCAGAAGCCAGATGGTTAATAAATAAATATGTAACGCTGGTTGGTTTCATGCTCTGCAGCAAGCTAAACGCCGTGGGATGATTCCTGTGTCTGGCTTTATTTGCTGTGCGTGTACAAATGGGATGAGTTTTGTGTTTAAATCACCAGTTAAGCTGCAGTGCACCAAATTGCAGCAACAGACCAGATCACCGACTGGGGTAAATCAGCATAGCTCTAGTGAAGTCAGTGGCGTTCTGCTGACTTACGCCATTGGGGGTTCTGGCCCCATATCTGAAGCACACTTGTTGCTTTCTTGCTTAAGGGTCACTAAAATGAAGCTGACGCACCTTAGCCTTCCTTTGGGCCGTAGCAGATTTAGCAGGGCTTCCTTATAATAGTATAGAAGTGGGAACTGGTAGTTACTAGCTAGCTGCCTTCCCTTTCTTTGGATGTTTGTGCGCTCAGCAAGGTGGGTGCTTGGGGGTAGACCTGAACGTACATCTTCTAGATACTGTGAATTTTGTTTTCCCTGTTGCCTTGAAAAAAGGGCATTTTGTTACTTGTTCCGTTTGAATAGTTTCAGATCCAATGTGTTCTGAAGTGTGTAGTCCATGTTGATCAAAAAAGCCTGAAAGTAAAATGTATTGTGTTAGGTGGGGATATAATATCCTTACTGAAACCCTGTTAAGATGTGTAGTATATATAAAGCTTGAGATACTTGCCTCTATTCTGTGGCTAAGAGTATAAGGAATCAAGTAGAAATCCCCTTGTGTCAAAGGAAAGCCACAATGAACATTAGACAGTTCGGAGATTTATTTTTATTATGTAGCAAATAGAAGAGTGGTATTTCAGAAGCATCAGCTTCTTTTTTGTACCAGTATATTTTGCTTAAGGGTATGATTCCCCCCCCCCCCCAAAATAGTTATACTGGTGTAATGTGTTCTGAAGTGTGTAGTCCACTAGGAGTATGTCTTCACTACCAACGTCAAAGCGCTGCCACGGCACCAGCGCTGGGAGAGAGAAGAAACCACCCCCACAAGGTGAGTAGCTACCACGGCTCCCAGCGCTGGGAGAGAGAAGAAACCACCCCACGAGGTGAGTAGCTACCACGGCTCCCAGCGCTGGGAGAGAGAAGAAACCACCCCACGAGGTGAGTGGCTACCACAGCTCCAGCGCTGGGAGAGAGAAGAAACCACCCCACGAGGTGAGTAGCTACCACGGCTCCCAGCGCTGGGAGAGAGAAGAAACCACCCCCACAAGGTGAGTAGCTACCACGGCTCCCAGCGCTGGGAGAGAGAAGAAACCACCCCACGAGGTGAGTGGCTACCACAGCTCCCAGCGCTGGTGCACTGTCTACACGACCACTTGACAGCACTGAGACTTGCAGCGCTCAGGAGGCTGTTTCTTCACACCCCTGAGCGAGAAGGTTTCCGCGCTGTAAAGTGGCCGTGTAGACAAGACCTACGAGGGCCGTATAGCAGTATAGTTAGAGTGGTATAACCTTTCTGTATAGACAAGCCCTAATCCAATGAGAGCTGCCGTTTTACTGGCATTTCCCAACAGGAAGTCTGTTCTCGTGCCTTAGTTGCAGAGCCAGGACCCAGAGCTCTTGTCTGGCTCTTTTGCTCTGTAGGGCTAAATGCGCTTCACAAAGGAAGTCAGTTATTCTAGAGATGGGAAGCTAATGCAGGCACCAGAAAGTTACCCGCCTACATCCAGCATTAGGCACCTTAAATGGGGGCCCTGATATTTCGGAGCTGCCGAACCCCTGGATCTCTTGTTGCCGTGAGTGTCTGTGGGGAGATACTCAACATCTCCGAAACTCTGGCTGTTCATGGCCGTGCCCCCTTTTGGAGCCCAGGCTGGGACGTGTTGGCCAGGGTGGACAGCTGAACGTATGAGAAGCAGGACAGTTGCCTGAAGTCCTGTTACTAACAAAGAATTGGTAAAACTCTTATTACAGTTTAAAATAACACAACTGCTTTGGAAATGACTCCGGCTCCCATGCATTCCCTGTGTCCCAAACGGTCATTTAGCTTTCAAGGTGGCAGCTTCCTCATTCATTCTTAACTCTTTGTATTCGGACCATGTACAAATGATTGGCGATGGCCTTTCTCTCTAATAATATAGGGTGACCAGATGTCCCAATTTTATAGGGACAGTCCCTATATTTGGGGCCTTTTCTTATATAGGCACCTATTACCCCCACCTGCTGTCCCAATTTTTCACATTTGCTGTCTGGTCACCCTGTAATAATTCTGAATAAAGTGCTGTAAGAGCTAAGGTGCTGTGGAAGCAGGACTCCTTCCAACACCCCCGTGTACCTATGTGAGAAGCTGCTTGAAGGTGGCTGAAATATTGTGTGAGTAGCAGGAGCATTTTATGCTCTTGAATAACAATAGAGAGTCCGATTCCCTTCCAGAAAAGGTAATTTCTTACTAAATCCTCTACGCACCCTTCCCCTGTTTTGCACCTAAATTTATTTTCATCCAGGAAAAGTGAAATATCTATGGAATACATGCTCCCTACATGTAGCATAAAGCTCACCAAAATACTTCTGTTTCTATTTGCACTATGTTACAATGCTTTGATTGGAGTAAATTCATGACTTGTTTGTTTCCCATACAAAATAAAACTGAGATTTGAAATCTTGTGATAGGGTAATTTAGAAGGTTTAGTTTTTCATTTGTACTGTGTTTCGGCAAAGCTTAAATAAAACCTTTGTTACCAGCATAGCAACCTCATTTATTTCACTTTGTGTGTGTCCACGTGCAGCTTAACAGATCAATAAGAAATCCTCAGCAGCTCACGACCTCCTTCTTTTCTCTGAGTAACTTATTTGCTTGTGACTGTAGGAGACGGAATGAGAAGATCTTGGAGACAATTGGACTAGACTAGAGCAAAGAATAGAAAAAGCACCCTGAGACTGTGCGTTGCTGTGTATGGTACAGAGTCCCCACACACACATTGGTAGCACTTTCATAGCTTGGCGTGCCGGTAAAGTATCACTGAAGGAAAGTGATGTGCGTGTGTGCCCTGGAGCGAGAGATTAGATCAGTTTGTACGAGTGCTGGAGGAAAAGGGCAGCAGGGATAGAGCAACTTAATCCAATTTGTGAAAGGGTCTCAAAGCCTGAAATGTTCCCACACCTTGAAACGAAAAGGCCATTCAGTCTGATCAAACATCCATCAGCACCAAGGGAGAAATTGCAAGTGCCGGAGTATATTCCCCTCCAGCAAGGTGAATAATATTAAAGGAATGCTCTTACTAGAGGTGAGGCTAACGTTTTTGGCCTACTTTAAAATCATTACAGTCTAAATTATAGTCCTCCCACTGTGGCTTCCTCAGCAGGAAAATAAACCTCTTGCGGTCCCTCTTCCTGCTGAGTTAGTACTTGCATTTTTTAGCTCTTCATTACAAGCCAAATTCTGTAGTCCTTAGCCAAAGTGCCACTGAATTCAATTATTACTACTGCTATTACTAGCTGAGATCAGGGCCCTGGGGTGATAGGCGCTGTACAGACACACAGACAGCCCCTACCCTGAAGAGCTTATAGTCTAAATGGACAAATCTGGGACTCAGGAGATCTAGGGTACATTCCTGCCTCTGCCACCAACTCTCATTGTGACCTTGGGCAAGTCACTTAATCTCCCCGTGCCTCAATTTCCCACCTGTAAAATGGAGATGATAATCTTTTCTCTGTCTTGCCTGTTTAGACTGTCAGCTATTTAGAGCAAGGACTGTCTCTTGGTCCTGCTCTACACTTTAGAATGACTTAACTGTGTCGCTTAGGACTGTGAAAAATTTAGCACCTTCAGTGCTGTGGTTAGGTCAACCTAACCCCTGGTGTAGCCGCAACTAGGGCGACAGGAGCATGCGTCTATCGATCTAGCTGCCATTTCTGAAAGAAGTGGGTTAACTACATCAGCGGGAAAAGCCCGTCTGTCGATGTTGGAAGCGGCTACACGACGACACTGCAGCGCCATAGCTGTGCTGCCGTTGTAGACAGACCCTTGCTCTGTGCATATCCTGCCCCCGGCACAATGGGGCCCCGGTCTCAGCTACCCTAATAATAATCACACGACTTGGCAGATGCTGTCGCTGGCAAAGCAGGTGTCAGCTGATGCCAAGGTCCCCATGTCTCACTTGAATACTGACAAATCCACAGCTGGAATCACTCTGGCTCCCCTGTGTGTTAAGATCGTTGCAATAGGTATTAGAGTTATAAACATGTGCTTAGTGTTCACACTTTATTGAGTACTTGTAAGTTGTTGCCCCTTGGGGGAGGGGAGGTTATTATGTGGGGGTCACAAGCCCGCCCAGCTCTGCAAGCAGCAGAAGTGAGGGTGGCAACGGAGCTCAAAGTCTGCTGTGAAAAGTGATATTGACAAATGGCTTCACACCCCGTGTTAAACAGTAACTATTTTCAAAACCCTCTTCTGCTTATCACAATAATTCAATCCAAGTGTGTTTTAGGCTTAATTTAAAAGTGGTGAGAAAAGGTCAATCCGTTTAAAGAATCAGGTTATAAATTAGGCATTTAAAATAACGTTAAATATAAAAAATGTGTTTTGAATTGATAGGAGGGGTTGCACTCGGGCGCTTGCTTTGTGCAAAGGGTCACCAATTCAGAAAGTTTGAGAACCACTGGGTTACGCAGGGAGAGGAGAGAGAGACACTGAAAAAGGCCTGCAGGGGAAATACCTGGGGAGAGTGGTTCCCAACTCCCAAATCTTCCCCACTCCATTTACTGCCTCATCCCTGGCCTGTATCTCCAGTGCCAAGGACATCACAGATCCCCTTCTCTGCCAAGGGGGCTTGCACAGGTATTTCCTTTGTGCCAGGCCCCTGCCTCACTGAATAATTGCATAGATTCATTGGTGCTCCTTCCCGTTTCCCTGCTTCTTTCTGTAACCCTTCTGCCAGTTGGAGTTGGCAGCAACACGGCCCGGGTTCAATATCTAGGGGTTCCTTTTCAAGAACACAACACAGAACCCGCTTGAGCCCCCACCCAGTAACCTAGGACAATTCCACCCACACACACACCCCGGGTGCCTCTAGAGGCAATACTTTCCCACTCGCAAGCACCGAGTCTGAGGGCTTGTCTACACTACCCGCCTGATCGGCAGATCCAGTGGGGGTCGATTTATTGCTTCTAGTATTTATGTGATAAATTGACCCATCAAGTCCGGTACTCCACCAGAACTAGAAGCGCAAGCGGAGTCAACGGGAGAGCATCAGCTGTCGACTTACTGCACTGAAGACACCGCGGTAAGTGGATCTAACTCTATCGACTTCAGCTACGCTATTCTCCTGTGTGAATTTTCTGATGGTGAAAAAGGTCTGATCCTTGTGTGAAGCTTTTCCCACACTCACTGCATTTGCAGGGCTTCTCACATGTGTGGATTCTCTGATGATTAGAAAGGGCTGATCTCTGAGTGAAGGTTTTCCCACACTCACTGCATTCATAGGACCTCTCTCCAGTGTGGATGCTCTGATGGTTAATAAAGTGCAAGCTGCTATTGACGTTTTCCCACACTCACTGCATTCATAGGGCCTCGCTCCAGTGTGGATTCTCTGATGGTTAATAAAGTGCGAGCTGCTATTGACGTTTTTCCCACACTCACTGCATTCATAGGGCCTCGCTCCTGTATGGATTCTCTGATGGTTAATAAAGTGCGAGCTGCTATTGGTGTTTTTCCCCACACTCACTGCATTCATGGGGCCTCGCTCCAGTGTGGATTCCCTGATGGTTAATAAAGTGTGAGCTGCTATTGGCGTTTTCCCACACTCACTGCATTCATAGGGCCTCGCTCCAGTGTGGATTCTCTGATGGTTAATAAAGTGCGAGCTGCTATTGGTGTTTTTCCCACACTCACTGCATTCACAGGGCCTCGCTCCTGTATGGATTCTCTGATGCGGAGAAAGGTCTGAGCCGCGAGTGAAGTTTTTTCCACATTCAGTGCATGTATTTTTTCTCTTTCCCCTGAGGATTTCCTGCTGTGTGGCGGTTTCCTTGACACCCTTCTGAGTTCCCTGACAGGAAATAAATTGACCCACTTTCTCCCCTGGCTGGTTTCCCTGCTCTCTTTCTGGTCTGTGCTGAATCTCACAAGATTTTCTCAGAATGACTCCTGGACACATTCCTTTTCGGTCTTTGCGATAAGTCTCTGTGTTTATCCACTTGCTCAACATTTTCCCGCTGAGAATTCTGCTCCTCGTTCTCACATACCATTGCATCACCTGCTGTGATAGAGACAGAAATCTCAACTAGGGATGGAAAGGGGAAGACCAAACCAAAATAAGTGGTCAAACAGAGAGAGAGAGAGAGGTCAAATAGAAAACAGGAACTGAACTCCCCCCAAATAGGAGAGAGGAGGGGGGATCAATTCAGCCTTCACATTCCATCCAAATTTGCAGGGGGAAGGGAGGAAGCTACTGTCTGGTGTCTGCTAGGCTCAATAGGAAGCTACTTTTACCCTGAGGATATGACCCCTACTAGGGACAATAATGAACCAAGAGTGCTCCCAAGGACTTTGTAGGGCATTCCAGATGCTTCCTTCAGGCACTTACAGATTCTGAGTTGGTTTAATGTTTCCTCATCTGGCCCCAAGATTTTACTGATTTAAGATGGGCTGGGGTTGAAATAACAGAAGTGTGTGTGTGTGTGTGTGTGTGTGTGTGTGTGTGTGTGTGTGTGTGTGTGTGTGTGTGTGTGTGTGTGTGTGTGTGTGTGTGTGTGTGTGTGTGTGTGTGTGTGTGTGTGTGTGTGTGTGTGTGTGTGTGTGTGTGTGTGTGTGTGTGTGTGTGTCTAACTTGTCTTCTTTCCCCTGAGCAGGGTTCCCAGTTTCCAAACTTGATATCATCTTCCAACTGGAACGAGGGGAAGAGCCGATATCCCCAGATCTCCAGGGCTCAGAGGAAAGAGAGATCCTGAGGGGCATCTGCACAGGTGAGGGGTCTAAACATTAGTAATGTGTCCAAATACTTAATAAATGTTATGTTAACTGTTTTCTTAACTGAAGTCAATGAAGTCATTAATTTTAAGTAATTAATTAACATACCTTTAATAAAGATAGAATTGGCCTTAAGTATCAACCATGCTAATTGCTTAAGTTCCTCAATACGCTATTTTGAAAAGCACTTAAATATGTAGAAATAATTTTCAAAGTACTAGTGATACTGAAGCAATTCTAGTTGAAGGCGGATTGCTGAACCCCAGTCTCACCAAAAACCTTTACACCTAATGTACGTATATTTGGGTGTGAGCTTTAGCTCCTTATTTGATGTCTTTCAGTCAGTTCTGCACACTACCTGTATTCAAGAACCCAATTTAACAGCAGATGTTTATTTCACACAACAGCTATTCATACTTACAATCAATTCTCTACTTACAGTAAACATACATAATGTAGGAAACACTGCAACTCTTTTGGAGTCTTAACTCTACCACCAACCTCTTCGGTTTAAAATGTTTAACTCCTCCAAGTTTAATAATTTTAGATGGTGAAGAACACTTAAGAGTTTAGGAAATACCCATCTCTAAATCTCAACTTGTTACAAAAACCAAAACCTACAGAAGGCACAAATAAATCATCTCACATGGACACAGAGTTTACAATAGTTAAGGTTTTCTTAAATTAAATTATCTCTCAGAGACAACAAGAAGTTCTATATATAGAATCTGATCCAGTTACTTCACTGGGCTTTGGAGTAGACCCTTGTGTGTTATAAGAACTCATTTGCATAAGTTTACACCTGAGCACAGACCCTCTTGCTATTGTGATAAGTTGAGACTTTAACATACATCACAAAGCTCTCAATTATGAACCTAACTAGCCTTAGGAACCCGTTTTAATCTGCATATGAATTTGCTAGTCTCCCCTTCTTTTTTGAAGACAGGCAGTCATTTGGAATCACAGACTGTCAAAAGTTTAATACAGATACTGTATTTGTTGTAAAGCTCTAAATACGGTCATTTTGCAGGGCTGTTACTACTAAAGGAAACATTCAAAAAAGTAGCCATTAAGCATCATTGAAATTCTGGTCCAAGCTTGTTAAATTTTTATTTGTGTGGCAATATTCCCCCCGCCCCCAGCCAAGTTTTTTCATTTCTGGACTTCAACATTAAGGCAAGTTTTCCTGGGTAAGAGCTTAACTCATGAATGCATGTCAAGTTGAGAGCTTAAAATAGGATTTTACCACAGAACTATTTATCACCTCTAATTTTTACAATTTAACTGCCGTCAAACTGGATTATCTGAATTAATTTCATTCAGATTCCGTTCTATTCAATTGCAAAGATGAGGTAGTGAACCTACTACTATAGGAGGGGCAAGGTTGTTCCAGCTCTTGAAATTGACTTCCAAGCGTGCAATTTCATTTCTGGTAACCATCTGCTTCTCCTAGCTACAAGACTGCTTACTGTCTTAGTCAACAGTCCACTTGTTTATTTGCAACAAAGCAAACCAATGCAATACAAACAAACCCAACTGAGTAATACAGACAACTGCTGTTCTGGGAATCCTGAGGATTCTTGTACAAATTATTTTTCAACAGCATCAAATAGCAATATTTATTTCCCTACTTCCTTTATTTTAAATAGCACATTTTTACGTTAACCCCTTTTCATAAAAATGCTTTTTTAAAGTATGCTCAACTCTTAAAAGCAATGATGTAATCACAGAGCATTGTAAAAATGTGCCCTTTACCTGTTATGTTCTGCACACCATGTTATGCTGTATTCTCCTAAAATCTTAAACTTATATACCTTAGCTACATTAACTCCATTTGCTTTCCCCATACACTTAGAATTTATATCTGAAATGAGACCTAACCTTGTATTTCCCAATCCCCAGTGAAAACTTTCCTGGCATCATCTTATTTCTAGTTGAAAATTCTCTCTTTTTAAGTTAGAGAATCCGGTTTTGATCGCATGTGAAGTGCAGGACTATAACTGACTAATTCTGTACGTAGACTGTAATAGTACTTTCTGGAAATGAACTGTAGTGTAAAAAATGGTTCTCAAAAATCAGCAACAAGACAAAGCCTTCCATATATTCATTTTTATTCCTCTAAAACGCCTTCACTGATAATTCTAACTTTTTCAATGCAACATGTTTTCTTTTAAAAAAAATTACCACTAACTATGCATTACAGGAAGGCTCATTAAAACAGAGATATTCATTTTTGTGTTGAAAAGTAAAATATACCTTTGAAAAAAACACATTTAAGCAAATCTATGTTTTTTACAGTAAAAATTGCTTTTAAGAATTGAATTTACCGTAGACTAATTCACTCATTTTTTTGTCTAAAATGTGTATATATATATAAAAAATGTGCTTAAAAATTATACTTGATCATAGTCTCAGGTAAACTGTTTTTAAATCACAAAGCCAAGACAGTTGCTTTTTAACTCTAACATTGTTGTATGGTAACTTACATTTAGCACTTGGTTCTTACATGTGCAGGAGATGAATAAAGCATTATGCATCAACATTCCAATATTTTCAAAGACAGTAGTACAGCACTGAAAAATCATAAAGCAGCTCAGATACATTTAACCCAGATTTTTACAATATCAAAAGCTTGAACATCAATTTCAAAAAACTTGTTTTTCCTCAAGTAAAAATATGAACAATCTGAAAGTGATCAACTCATGAATGGAACTGTATGAATCAAGTTAAGTAAGGTATCTTCTCATACAGCAGATAATTCCAACCCAAACACTTACAAATATCAGAAAGAAAGTCCCACACACTGCATTAGCGATGATGGCTCCCCAACTGTCTTCCTGCATTTCTGGCATGGTTGATGTTGGAAAATGCATTCGTTTTGGTTCTGTTGCTAAACCCGTAGTGCCATCAGTTGAAGGATGCCATGGAACCGTGGGTGGTCGTGTAGTAGGAGGAGCAGGATCTAATGGAAAGAGGAATGGGGTAGACAAGACACAGAAGGAGGCAAAGAATGTCAATGGAAGCTAAATCAGTAGAGGGTTTATAAGAAAGCCAAGTTGATGAATATGTAAATATGGTCTCTACTAACAGACAATAGTTTTTCATTCTTAAATTTCTAAGAAGCTTGAGCAATTATAAAGTACTTTTGCAATACAGATTATAGTTTTTCAACTAATTCTGAATTGGCTTCTGTGTATTCATTTTGGGCTATATGATAAGCAGAGTGGGCAACTGCTTTTGTAGCACAAAAGGAATCACTGTCAAATTTTAAAATAACCATTAATTCTCCTGAAAGAACAGAGAAGTTCCTTTCAGTTTATGTAGATTTTATAGTTTACTATTTCCAACCAGTTTTATCTCCTCCATGGAGGATATTATCTACCGCAAAACACGAAAACCAATATAAAACCAACCACTAACCAATTCCTAAATAAAATAAATACATAAATAAATGGAGATATGCCAATCTCCTAGAACTGGAAGGACCTTGAAAGGTCATCGAGTCCAGTCCCCTGCCTTCACTAGCAGGACCAAGTACTGTCCCCTGACAGATTTTTGCCCCAGATCCCTAAGTGGCCCCCTCAAGAATTGAACTCAGAACCCTGGGTTTAGCAGGCCAATACGCAAACCACTGAGCTATCCCTTCCCCCCCCCCCAAAGATAAGAAATATTGCTTGAAAAATTAATACTGGCGAAGGACAAACAGTATCTTCACCTTTTACTTCAAGTTTTATTAAATTTTGAAATTGTTCATTGCATTGAAGGAAACTCATAAAGAATAAAAACCAAGACATTGTGTGCTAAGTTAGCAGAAAGTAAGTTATTGATTTTAATTATTCTCCCCAAAACATTGACCATGTTAATAGAACCTCAACAGCCTAAGTGGGGAACGGTGAAGGACCTCAAAGTTCAATTATGTTATGCAGTTCTTTGGTTATGAATTTTCTTTTAAGAGAATGTCAGCAGTGTAACAATGGAACTTTATATTTTAAACCACCGTTTGAGAAAAATATTCTACAGAAACTAGCTGACGTCACTAAAAATAGTTTTCTGCAGTATGTAATAACTAGTACATTTCCAGAATGTAGATTGCTTTAACTTGTTTTTAAGCAATTAAAAAAAAAAAAACTAAGTTCCATGTCTCCTTCCTAATGGCACACATGCTGAGTTTTATCTTGCTCTCAAGGGCATGCACTGAAGCATCACTTATAAAATCTGCTGCTTGGGTTGTACGAAATCTTTTTTCTTTTGATTTTCTAAGTCAACTGACGATGTACACGCTTCTATGTGTAAAAACCGCTTGGAATCATAAGACTGCCTAATATCTGCAAGTGGTTTAAAATGAAGCGACTTCATGATCTCTTAAATTGCAAAATCACAAACAATATATTAGGTATGATTTCTTAAGCGCTGTACAAATTAGTAGCTTATCACCAGCTGCACGCTTAACTTAATTCATCCAAAAGTTTTTAAAACTGAAAAATGTTGACTCCTGACTTCAGTTTCCATTTTAGAGAGAATATTAAAAAAACCTGCTTACACAATAGATACCAATGTATCAAGCTTTCTTTAACTCGTTCTTAACACGGTTTGTTACTAATGAGGCAACTAAACTCCAATAGTGAAACTAATGAGAATGGTCCACGTAACATTTAAGCTACTCAGCCTGAAATGGTAGTAACTGAACAAATAAAACTAGAAGATCCAAAAAATTCAGTGCCTCTGACAAATGCAATGTTTACAGACTCTTATTGGGCGATGTTTTTCAATTTTAAAAAAAATACGTAATACTGACAATTGTGTAGTATCGGTTATAAAATTCTTGTATTACATTGACTGATTTATCTTTTCAATGCACACAATACTTACTGCAATTGATTTCTTCATCTGCATTTCATGTATTGTGTCTTGTAATAATTTACTTGTGTTCCCAAGTTCTGTTCAATATATTTACTATTAGTTTTGTAAAAAAATCTTTTGAAAGCAACAAACTGTGGCCCATTCAGGTCCATGGTGATTTGTTAACACATCTATATATAAATTAAGTGAATTTAAGATAAGAAAGGAGAGACGATGCACTAAAGTAATGAACAGATTATGATTTTAGTGATCCAGAAGTTCAACCCGAAGAGAAAAAACTTTGTTTCATCCTATAAAGGAAAAAGGATAGAGGTTTTAACAACCCCAATTTACCAGGATCATCATCATCCTTCGATTTAAGGGCAGAGACTGAAATCAATTCCCCCCCCCCCCCCCAAATCAAGGCTGACACAACTGTTTGTTCTATTAAAGAACTAAAGGTAAGATTCATATCTACAACACTTCAGATGGCATCAGAACCAGGTAATGGGGGCAAACTTCTGCAAAGCCGGCCCTTTTTACCTCTGCAAAGCGGAAGTTTGAGGCCTAACAGTGACGATACCTTTGTTCAGTTTAAGATCACAGATTATTCACACAAATGGGATGAACTCACTCAGTAGACTAAGATTTGTAATGATACCTTACAAGAGACCTTTTGCATAAAGCATATTCCAGTTACATATATTCATACTCATAAGCATATTTCCATAAAGCATTATGGAGTGCAATGTCACAATGTCTGTTCACGTTGTCTCTCTTTCGGAGGTGCACTGCTCACAGAGTGATCTGGTGGCAAATATACCAGTTCCAAAGATTAACAGCTTTTATACACAGCGGGGTGGATCTCGCTCCCTCTTGTTGATGTCGTCATGTTGTCTGACATCACTTGACTATGCAGGGTTCATATGAATCCTAGGAATTGCTTGCAGGCCTTACACATTGCGTGAAGTTCTAGGAGGTTTAAGTGCATCCATGACTCTTGGGGGGGGGGGGGGGGAGAGAGAGAAAGAGTGTGTGTGTGCACGCGTCTGCGTGCGCCCGGGGTGCCACCTGGAACTGGGGTACCACTGAGCTCTCTGACCCACTGGCCTGGCCTCCCCCCTCACACTGTGTTGCTGTGACAAGATAAAAAGCTCTCCAAGCTCGCACTTTCATCATCATTCACCCAGGTAGGCACACACCCAGTTGCACTTACATGCAGGCTCTGTAACCACCAGCCTCCCAGCCTAGGACCCCAGAGGAGTACCGTCCTGCCCTGGTCAAAGCTGGCCAGTATATCGGCTTCATACCCGGCCCGCCTCTCCCTCAATGTGAAGAGGACCATGCACATCTGTAGTATCCACGCTATAGATTTTTTCCCCAGACATCTTAGTCAAACACACACTGGTTTGGATTAAAACAACATACGTTTATTAACTACGAAAGGACAGATGTTAGTGATCAGTGATAGCAAACAGATCAAAGCAGATTACCTAGTAAATAAACAAAACCGCAAACTGAGTTTCACATATTAGATAGGTAGGATATAAATTAGCAAATTCTCACCCTGAGTGATGAGCAGGCTGGCAGATTCTTAAGGCACAAGCTGCCTTTGCTTTGCAGCTTGGGATTCCCAGGTTTTCATACACAGGCTAGAAATCCCTTTCACCTGGGTCCATCACTTCCCCTAGGTCAGTCTTTGTTCCTCAGGTGTTTCCAGGTGTGTTGTTGTAGGGAGAGTGAGGTACCATCATGATGCCATTTCCCCCTTTTATATCTTCTCACTTACTGGAAAGCTCTTTTGCGGTGACCTGAGTAGCATTGTGTAGTGCTATCTCGGAGAGGTTCCTAGTGTTCACAGTTGCTGGGGTAATCCTTGTGTGTGTGTGCATTTCCTCAATAAGCCATTGAGGCTTATGTGGCCTTTTTACTGTTATACCTGAAAGGCTGCTTGTGGGTGTTTTCAACCTCACAATATGTTTCAGTAACACATACACAGCCAAACTTCGTAACTTCACATACGATGACAGCACATACAATCCAACGAGATAGGTCTAGCAGAGCAAGACTTTTAGAAGGATACCTCAACAAGGCATACTTTGTGCAAAATATATCCTAATTATATGACAGTGGTGAATAAGGGGGTGCCAGGGTGTCACAGTATGCTTGTCTAGAGGTCTTCTTGGGTGGTGGTGGTGGGGAAATGAAGGGTACCACCATACACACTTGCACTCTGTGGGGGGAGTGAGACTAGCTTGTCCATGCTCTATCTGCCTGGAATGTACACCATGTGCAGCCCACCCAGGAGGCAACAAAGGCAGGGTCTGGTGAAAGGTGTCACAGATACAGGATACATACATGGCTATGCGACCTAAAGGGATGACACATGAATGGATTGATGTCTCCAGGCTCAGCTGGAGCTGAGCGACCAGATCCTTTACAGATTGGCATCTGTCCCGAGGAAGATATGCTTTGGAACTGAGAGAGTCCAGCGTTGCCCCAATAATCTGTATGGGAACTAAAATGGACTTTTCTGTGTTCACACAGATTCCCAGAGAGCATGAGAGATTGAAGAGGGATGAGGTGGCTGTCAGTACCTCTTGCTGAGATTTCCCAGTCAGTGACCAGTGGTCGAGGTAGGGGAAAATTGATGATCTGTGGCAACGGAAGTGAGCTACCATGACTGAGTACCCTTGGTGCTGTTGCAAGGCCAAAAGGGAGCACTCTGTGCGGACAGTGATTCATTCCTATAGTGAACCTCAGGCGTCTTTTGTCTGAGGGATGGATGTCTATGCGGAAATAGGCATCCTTCATATCAAGAGCTGTGAACTAGTAGTTTTTGTTCAGTGAGGGAATTACTTAAGTCATGGTGACTGTCCTGAATCATAAAGCAGTGAGCAAGCGACCAGGGAGCTTTGCGAACAGGGGCTGCAAACAGGGGAGTTTGAGAGGAATTGCTCCAGGTAAAGCAGGAGCAAATCCAGGACCCTTGGGGTAAGTGGCTGTCTGTAGTGTGTGTTTGGGGGTACTTGTGTCTGTCTGTGTGTTCATTCATTTGTTTGTTTGCAGGACCATGTGCTGTGGCTGGCAGTTGGAAGCTGTGAGCTTCTACACCAGGGGGCGGGGCTAATCAATCAGGCAGGCCAGGGCTTTATAAAGCAGTGAGCAAGCGACCAGGGAGCTTTGCGAACAGGGGAGTTTGAGAGGGAGTTTGCGAAGGGGGCAAGCTATCCTTGCCATTCCTAACTCTTTTTACCCAAACTAAAGGGAGAGGCAGAGCAACCAGGTGGCTGCAGACGGGGGAGTGAGTATCTGTTGAGGGGACAGTTTGGCACTTTGACCGTGTGCTTGAGTGTTTGATTTCCTGTTTGAATAGTGTGATTTGGGAGTGCTTCATTGCAGGCTCTTCGAAAAAGACAGTCAGTCAGCTGCGCACCAGCGGAGCAGCGCATAGCAGAGAAGCAAACAGGTGGAGTTAGCCTGGGAGTTCGCCTGGAGAGAGCCTACTGCGGCATCCCCCTTGCGGGTTTCCCTGAGTAGCTTCTGCCACAAGTGAGGAAACTCTTCGAAGGAAGGGACTATGGATGCTGAGCGATCCGCTGTCGTGACCTGCACAGGATGTGCCATGTTTGTCTTTCTTCCACAGGATAGAAGCGACTTTGTCTGTACAAAGTGCAAGCTGATCTCCATATTGGAGGAGAAGATTCAAGGTCTGGAGAAACAAGTATCAACCCTGCGTTCCATAAAAGAAAATGAGGAGTTCCTGGATAGACGTCAGGATAGGCTTCAGCGGGCGCAGTGTTCTGAGGATTCAGAGCAGGCTACGCAGCGGGGACAGAAGGCCAGTGAGGATAATTGGCGGCATGTGACCTCCAGAAGAGGAAAGAGTATGAGACAAGTCCATGTACAAGAAACGTATATTCAGATGAGCAACTGTTTTCATGTTCTCTCCACAGGCACTAGTGCAGAGAGTGGAGTGAATGATACATCTGAGGGAACAGAGCAGAAGGAGACTCCACTGATTGGAAGGCATGAGATGCACAGTCCTAGGGATGGGGGTTCCACGACCACCACTCCCAAGAGGAGGAGGAGGGTGGTGGTGGTCGGGGACTCTCTCCTCAGGGGGACTGAGTCATCTATCTGCCGCCCTGACCGGGAAAACCGAGAGGTGTGCTGCTTGCCAGGGGCTAGGATTCGTGATGTGACGGAGAGACTGCCGAGACTCATCAAGCCCTCAGATCGCTACCCCTTCCTGCTTCTCCACGTGGGCACCAATGATACTGCCAAGAATGACCTTGAGCATATCACTGCAGACTACGTGGCTCTGGGAAGAAGGATAAAGGCATTTGAGGCGCAAGTGGTGTTCTCCTCCATTATCCCTGTGGCAGGAAAAGGCCGGGGTAGACACCATCGAATCATGGAAGTCAACGAATGGCTACGCAGATGGTGTCGGAGAGAAGGGTTTGGATTCTTTGACCATGGGATGGTGTTCCAAGAAGAAGGAGTGCTAGGCAGAGACGGGCTCCACCTGACGAAGAGAGGGAAGAGCATCTTTGGAAGCAGGCTGGCCAACCTAGTGAGGAGGGCTTTAAACTAGGTTCACTGGGGGAAGGAGACCAAAGCCCCGAGGTAAGTGGGGAAGCGGGATACCGGGAGGAAGCACAAGTAGGTGAGTGCAAGAGGGGAGGGCTCCTGCCCCATACTGGGACAGCAGGACAATCGGTGAGTTATCTTAAATGCCTATACACAAATGCAAGAAGCCTGGGGAACAAGCAGGGAGAACTGGAAGTCCTGACACAGTCAAGGAATTATGATGTAATTGGAATAACAGAGACTTGGTGGGATAACTCACATGATTGGAGTACTGTCATGGATGGATATAAACTGTTCAGGAAGGATAGGCAGGGCAGAAAAGGTGGGGGAGTTGCGTTGTATGTAAGAGAGCAGTATGACTGCTCAGAGCTCCAGTATGAAACTGCAGAAAAACCTGAGAGTCTCTGGATTAAATTGAGAAGTGTGAGCAACAAGGGTAATGTCGTGGTGGGAGTCTGCTACAGACCACCAGACCAGGCGGATGAGGTGGACGAGGCTTTCTTCCAGCAACTAACAGAAGTTGCTAGATCACAGGTCCTGGTTCTCATGGGTGACTTTAATCACCCCGATATCTGCTGGGAGAGCAATACAGCAGTGCACAGACAATCCAGGAAGTTTTTGGAAAGTGTAGGGGACAATTTCCTGGTGCAAGTGCTGGAGGAACCAACTAGGGGAAAAGCTCTTCTTGACCTGCTGCTCACAAACAGGGAAGAAATAGTAGAGGAAGCAATAGTGGATGGGAACCTGGGAGGCAGTGACCATGAGATGGTCGAGTTCAGGATCCTGACACAAGGAAGAAAGGAGAGCAGTAGAATACAGAGCCTGGACTTCAGAAAAGCAGACTTTGACTCCCTCAGGGAACTGATGGGCAAGGTCCCCTGGGAGAATAACATGAGGGGGAAAGGAGTCGAGGAAAGCTGGCTGTATTTTAAAGAAACCTTATTGAGGTTGCAGGAACAAACCATCCCGATGTGTAGAAAAAAAGTAAATATGGCAGGCGACCAGTTTGGCTTAACAGTGAAATCCTTGCTCGACTTAAACACAAAAAAGCAGCTTACAAGAAGTGGAAGATTGGGCAAATGACCAGGGAGGAGTATAAAAATATTGTTCAGGCATGCAGGAGTGAAATTAGGAAGGCCAAATCACACTTGGAGTTGCAGCTAGCCGGAGATGTTAGGAGTAACAAGAAGGGTTTCTTCAGGTATGTGAGCAACAAGAAGAAGGTCAAGGAAAGTGTGGGCCCCTTGCTGAATGAGGGAGGGAACCTAGTGACAGAGGATGTGGAGAAAGCTAGTGTACTCAATGCTTTTTTTGCCTCTGTCTTCACAGACAAGGTCAGCTCCCAGGCGGCTGCACTCCGCAGCACGGTATGGGGAGGAGGTGACCAGCCCTCTGTGGAGAAAGAAATAGTTCGGGACTATTTAGAAAAGCTGGACGAACACAAGTCCATTGGGCCGGATGCATTGCATCCGAGGGTGCTAAAGGAGTTGGCCGATGTGATTGCAGAGCCATTGGCCATTATCTTTGACAAATCATGGCAATCGGGGGAGGTCCCGGATGACTGGAAAAAAGCTAATGTAGTGCCCATCTTTAAAAAAAGGGAAGAAGGAAGATCCGGGGAACTACAGGCCAGTCAGTCTCACCTCAGTCCCTGGAAAAATCATGGAACAGGTCCTCAAGGAATCAATTCTGAAGCACTTAAAGGAGGGGAAAGTGATCAGGAACAGTCAGCATGGATTCACCAAGGGCAAGTCATGCCTGACTAACCAAATTGCCTTCTATGATGAGATAACTGGCTCTGTGGATGAGGGGAAAGCAGTGGATGTGCTATTTCTTGACTTTAGCAAAGCTTTTGATACAGTCTCCCAGAGTGTTCTTGCCAGCAAGTTAAAGAAGTATGGGCTGGATGAATGGACGGTAAGGTGGACAGAAAACTGGCTGGATGGTCGTGCTCAACGGGTAGTGATCAATGGCTCCATGTCTAGTTGGCAGCCGGTATCAAGTGGAGTGCCCCAAGGGTCGGTGCTGGGGCCGGTTTTGTTCAATATCTTCATCAACGACCTGGAGGATGGTGTGGACTGCACCCTTAGCAAGTTTGCAGATGACACTAAACTGGGAGGAGTGGTTGATACGCTGGAGGGTAGGGACAGGATACAGAGGGACCTAGACAAATTAGAGGATTGGGCCAAAAGAAATCTGATGAGGTTCAACAAGGACAAGTGCAGAGTCTTGCACTTAGGACGGAAGAATCCCATGCACTGCTACAGACTAGGGACCGAATGGCTGGGCAGCAGTTCTGCAGAAAAGGACCTAGGGGTTACAGTGGACGAAAAGCTGAATATGAGTCAACAGTGTGCCCTTGTTGCCAAGAAGGCTAATGGCATTTTGGGCTGTATAAGTAGGGGCATTTCCAGCAGATCGAGGGACATGATTATTCCCCTCTATTCGGCACTGGTGAGGCCTCATTTGGAGTACTGTGTCCAGTTTTGGGCCCCACACTACAAGAAGGATGTGGATAAATTGGAAAGAGTCCAACGGAGGGCAACAAAAATGATTAGGGGGCTGGAGCACATGACTTATGAGGAGAGGCTGAGGGAACTGGGATTGTTTAGCCTGCAGAAGAGAAGAGTGAGGGGGGATTTGATAGCTGCTTTCAACTACCTAAAAGGGGGTTCCAAAGAGGATGGATCTAGACTGTTCTCAGTGGTAGAAGATGACAGAACAAGGAGTAATGGTCTCAAGTTGCAGAGGGGGAGGTTTAGGTTGGATATTAGGAAACACTTTTTCACTAGTAGGGTGGTGAAGCACTGGAATGGGTTACCTAGGGAGGTGGTGGAATCTCCTTCCTTAGAGGTTTTTAAGGTCAGGCTTGACAAAGCCCTGGCTGGGATGATCTAGTTGGGGTTGGTCCTGCTTTGAGCAGGGGGTTGGACTAGATGACCTCCTGAGGTCCCTTCCAACCCTGAGAATCTATGATTCTATGAATCTCCATCTGTGGATAAAGACATTGAGCTGTCTGAGATCTAATATGCGTCTCCATTTTCCCTTCTTTTTGAGGATGAGGAAATATTTTGAGTGAAAACCCTTTCCCAGTATTAAGGAGGCACTGGATCTGTGGCTCCCTGGTGAAGGAGGGATTCTATTTTGTGAATGAGCAACCTCTCATGAGCAATGTTCCCTCTAATTTTTTGACAGTCCACGTGCGCAAAAAAATTTCTTCTGTGCAAATTTTTGACAGGCTGTGTGCGCAAAAAAATTCTTCTATGCAAATTGTTGTGCTTCTGTGCAAATTTTTGTGCGCACGGTGTTTCGCCATGTGCGCGCGGTTTAGGATCTGTGTGCGCGCACACATGCGCACAGCTTAGAGGGAACAGTGCTCATGAGAGTGGTCCCTGAAGAGGGATGGGGAATGGAGTTTTGGAAGGGGGAGGGAGCGGAACTCTGTGGTGTAGCGAGTATGAGCGATGTTGAGAAGCCATTTGTCTATTTCAGAGTGGTAGCCGTGTTAGTCTGTGTCAGCAAAAACAATGAGGAGTCCTTGGGGCTCAGGTATAGATCTTGCCTACTTCCAACTTAAATTGAATTGGCTCATTAGCACTGACCCTCCACTTGGTAAGGCAACTCCCATCTTTTCATATGCTGTGTATTTATACCTCCCTACAGTATGTTCCACTCCATGCATCTGATGAAGTGGGTTTTAGCCCACGAAAGCTCATACCCAAATAAATGTTAGTCTCTAAAGTGCCACAAGGACGCCTCATTTGTCTATTATCATCTTCCAAGCTTGGGAGAAATGAGCTAGATGGGCACCAAATATTGAGTAAAGGGACACGATATCTGGAATGATTCGCAGATCTCTAAGGCCCAGTCAAAAGTGTTCATTAGCAGGAGGCTGGGGTTGTAAAGAGGAAGATGGAGGGAATATTGTACTTACTCCACTGCACCCTCTGTCATTTCAGTGCTGGCTCATAGCCCCTCAGATGACTGAGAGTTGCAGTGCTGGTCATTGTTTATATCGCTGGGGCCTGTGGAATTTCCTCCTTGGCACTCAGGTATAGATCTCCAGTGAGTGGAGGGTTGTCCTTGAGTCCTTCAATGAGCGTAACGAATCATTCGGCTTCACACTGAACTGATTGGAGGATTTGCCCTTTGAAGGGAGCACGGTACATTGGACTTCCCTGGGGAATCCAGAGGGGTGAAGTTACAACACGGTAGGCACGCCAATAGTCTTCACCATCCATCAGGTGTCCGTGTTATCGCCATCCACTGAAGATTGGAGGGATGATCTGGCAATCAATTCACCTTCCTCAATAAGTGCTTGGAACTGCGCTTTATCCTCCTGCGGGAGATTGTCAGTGAATTCCATGAATAATTAACAAAATCGTATTTAGACATGAATACTCTGACAATTTGCTATGTGGCACCGCAGGCTGGTTGAAGTAAAAATATTCCAAACAGATCCAAATGTTTACCTTCCTTATCAGAAGGGGTGGATGTTGCTATCTTCTTTCAGTGACTGCTTGGACTATTGAGGAGTTTGGGACAAGGTATAAATAAATTCTGATCCTATTGTTTGCTTTTCCAGAAATCGGAGATCTGCTATATTCTGTTCATCCTCAAGTTGCAGTTTATTTGCTGCCTTTTGCAGTCTAATTTTTTCTGCATCTTCTGTAGCCTCTGGTAAGGGCTGTGCTCCTCCCACCTGATCACTGGCCATTAGCTTCAAATCAAGAACTGAGAAATCTGTTTTCTTTCTAAAGCTTATCCCCTTTTCTGAACACAAATCTTCCAGGGGTTTTTTGCCAAGGCCCTCAT